>CAEGAE010074088.1:0-70700 GCA_903067095.1 Girardinus metallicus
AGCAGGGCTGCGTGCGGGGGGCGGGGGGGGGCGCGGGGGCCCGGGGGGGGGGGGAGGCGGGGGGGGGGGGGGGGGGGGGGGGGGGGGGGGGGGGGGGGGGGGAGTGAAGATGAGTGTAAGAATCCAATCATCAGCCAAGAGTGCCCACACAGACTGCGAGCTGAAGCCGCTCCATGGCGTCCTGTTTGTTTATGTTCTAAGTTAACGCTGGCGGTGTCGCGTTATCAATCAGCTGTCACTCGCCGAAAGCCGTCCAAAGAGCGCAGGAGAAAGCGTTAATTAGGAAGTACTCCAGCGGCGCTCTGGGAACGACGGCAATCATAAACAGAAGTCATTTAAATGTGAAAGAGAGGAAATGAATTCAGCGCTCCAGGAGTGGAGAAGGGAGGGGCAGGAGGGTGGCTCGCCTTGTAAAGACGGAGGACTTCGGCAGAACAAAACAAAACAAATTTGGACCGGAGCGGCCTCGACTTGAAGCTTTGAAGCCGAGATTGAACCGCGGGAACGGAGAAACCCAGCAGCCGCGCGCAATCTGTTCGCATTTCCGACGCACCCCTGAACGCGACCGGCGGCGAGCGCGCAGCGGCACGCGGGCGTCAGATGGAATCTTATTTACCGCTCGTTGTGATGTCAGATTTTTCATTACCCACTGATGGGCAGCTCACACAACGGGTTTGATGGCGTTTCTCAGCTTGTGCGACATGAACATGGAAACAGCAGGCCTTGATGAGGCAAGCTGCTTCCTGTTCGTCGGTTAACTGGTAGCAATTCTTCCCTTTTGCCAACCCAGAAACATTCATCCAAGCTAATGAGACAGAAAATAAAAGTGATTGAAACGGAAAAGCGTCCCGAAAACGTCGCTCTTCGCGTTTCCGCGCCACGAGAACCTCCTTTTGATTTCATCTATAATCACTCCTGAGGTGAAAGTCTGAGAATGCATTCGCCTCTAAACATGATCTCATTAAAATGCTGCGTTCAAGCTCACACACCAGCTACACCTGTTAAGTTCCACATCAGCGACGGTGTCTCCGTCCTTTCATTCAGCTCGGATAAATAAAAGCGGGGTGCTCAGAGAAAATCGGGGTTAGTCGCAGTAATGGCACAGACGCAGGGTTGCGGCGCCTGAATGCATAAATAATCAACAGCGTTTTTGTTGTGCGTTGGTACAGTTTGAAGCGTCTGAAGTGCTCGCTTTTGTTCGGAGGTGATGCTGGGTTCGTTCGCGAAAGGAACAAGCGTTTCTTTCTTGTGAAGGCGGAAAAGGGAAAAACGAAATCCAGCTCCTTAAATCATCAGCTCAGGCCGCTGACAGACGGAACACAACAACCTTCAGTGATGCTGACAGTCTCTGGGCTGCTTATCGGAGTAAAACTGTGTTTGTAGAAACATCAGATGGTTCATGAACTTTACAAACACCCCTGTCAGTGCTTTATACAGAGTCATGCAAAAAAATATATATATATCCAGGAGCTCAGAGCTTATTCACATTGTGTTACCTTGCGACATTCAAACACTTCACTGTACTTTAACGGGATTTTATGCCACAGATCATCAGTAAGTAGTGGATGATTCAGCTTTGCTAGTGGTGAAGTGGACAGTTACAACTAGAAATATATTTTTTAAAAAAGAGGGGCGTCCACTGGTGCTCCGCTCACTTCAGTTGGATGCCGTTAAATAAAATCCAGTGCACCCATTAAGGGGTGAAAGTTTTACGGTGCGTTCACATCAGCCATGTTTAGGGCAGTTTAATCAAACTCTGGTTCGTTTGTTTAGAAAGTCCGGTTCGTTTGAAGAGGTGTGAATGCGCAATCGAACTCTGAAGCCAACTCAGGCCTACCTAATAACCTAAGTCTCAGTTCGGTTGAAGTGAACTCTGGTGCGGTTCGAATGCATATGTGGATGCCGAGTCACTCCAAAAGTCACTGTAGCGCAGGGCATTCTGGGTAAATATAAGCACAATGTGTGTGCATGTCTTGCGCAAGGGGCAGAAATGGTTCACAGTCTTTTGCTGAAGACAAGAGAAATCTTACTAATATCTGATGCCACTGCATTTTGTGAAGAAGTTATGCTCAGTGTCTTCTTCTGTGGTTTTCTTGTCGTCTCCTTCAGTGGTTCTTGGTGTAGTGCCCCCACAGGCACTGGGGTGAACAGGTATTTCAATTAGTTTGGATCATTTCAACAGCGTGGCAGAGAACCGCAGCAGCTGGAAATGTAGCAAACGTTGCAATTGAACTGGGACTACTGCACTATCAGATGTGAAAACATCCTTAGTTTATGGCTGACTAGAGCCGGGAGAGACTTAGCCCAACAGAGGGGCTATAGACAAATATACACCACTCTATGCTGTGTTGGTCTATCACATCAAATACTAATAAAACACATTGACGTCTGTGGCTGTAATGTGACAAAATGTGAAAAAGTTCAAGGGGTATAAATACCACTGCGAAGAACCATCAAGACATGCTTACAACCCAAAGACTAAACAATATGATAGATTTAAGTAAATGCACATATCAAATGACATAACGCTGGATTAGATATTTACACTTCAAGTCCGGTTATGAATGTTAATTTATTGAGATTATCCTGCTCCCATGAAACTAATTGATTTGATCTTCAGTAATCAACCAGGGAGTGTTATCAAATCTAATACCATGCTCAGGGAATTCTCCCACCGCCGTCTGACAGCGAGTCAAAACCGATTAGCATCACGGGGGGCTGAGCTGCCGGTAACAGCGAATCGCTGTGCAGCTCTTTATAAGCCGCCAAGGCGTTCCCATCTGAATTAAGGCAGCAGCGTCAAGGAGGCAGCGCTATCTGCAGACAACCTACGGCGTGGGTAAGTGTTTTAACTTCCTTTATTCCCCCCCTTCGTCACCTGGCTTTGGTGCAAGGCGTTTAGAGGTATACTGGGTGTTTATTCTTTCTCGCAATTAAATATATGAATGTAAACATAACGGGGTCTGTTCCAGTTTTATTGAGAATCAGGACAGAACGTCAAATGCCACAATAATGTTTTTTCGTAATTTTCTAATCATAATTTACGAAGACAAACCAATACATGAGCCACATTTTTTAGGTATGTCAGGGCCAGCTGTCATTCAGTTGTGCATAATACCTAAGCCAAACTAAAGAAAATATTATTCTTGCAGCGTAGAAAGCTTATAGTTATGGTTTACATTCAAGCGAAGCAGCAGTCATCGGTCTCTTTTCACATTGATAATTAGCATCTATGTCCGCCATAGCTGTGTAGTAACTAGCTACATTTAATCAACTGCGTTTACTTAAGAAACATTTTGGGAAAAAAAACCCCCAAAAAATAATAACTTTTTGTTGAGTTGAGTAATTTTATTATGAAGTATCGCTACTCTTGGTTGAGTAATATTCCTGTAGCTTCTAGCCAGAGTGGAAAATGAAGAACAAGCTTGTTTTAACCAAACATTCAACAGACACAGACACACAACTGCAGTTTCTGTTAAAGTCTCATAAGTTTCACACTGAAAGAAATTGATTTGGAAAAATGTGCCTTTTGCCTGATTTTGTTATTTTGTTTACGATATTCATGTGAATTATTTTCGTTTTGGTCTGTAAATGCCTCATATTTTGGGTCCGTCTGATGATGTCAATTTTAGATATTAAATGACTGATGTTTTGAGTACCAAATACTCTTTCACTCCTCTTGCTTCTTCTTGAGTAAAAATGTGCTGCAGATATACGAGTGCAGTTTTCGGGTTCTCTACTCACCTCTGCTGTCGGCACAATAAAACAGCCTACAAAAAAAGCAGCCGGTTTTCGGCATACCATTTCTGGCGCTGAGGTATTCCACTGTCTAAACAAGGCAAATGAAAATAAAAAATAAAATAATATTCCCGCACTTGAGCTGTCAGTCAGCTGTGTATTAAGGCTGAACTGGACTAAATATCTTAACTACTTTAACCTCAGTGATACTGATTTGTAACAGCTGGACCTTGTTATACCCTCTTTTAAACAACTTTCATTTTAATGTCATGATACTGTGAAACGGTGGCACTAGGGTTAGCGTACTGTTTAGAGTATCACACTGGACCGTTTGTGTGTTGCACTCACTGTTGCTGCCTGGTCGGTTGAAGCGGTGCACAGCTGCGTTCTCCGGTTCCCGGTAGGGGAACTGCAGGGTGGTGTCCAGACTCTTAAAGCCTTCTCTCAGGGAGTGGTGTTTGTAGTACTCGACCAGCTCCTTTACGCAGAAGAAGCACACGGTCACATTTGCATCAACGTAAACAGAAGTAATTTACCCTTTTGCTTTTTGTTTTTATAGTCTACCATAAAAAAAAAAAAGTTTCAGTTTCCACATCTCTAATTAGAGCCGTCTTGGTGCATATTGTTAGACTAAAACCAGTCGTTGGCACTTCGTTACATGAACAGTATGGTAACGTTAATAAGAAAAAGAACAAAAAAAAAGCAAACAGAAGGAAAAGACTCACTAATATGCTCCTGAACTTCTTGTTCTCTGCAATGTAGTAGCAGCCCTCCTTCGTCAGGATCTTTATGTGCTTCACATCGTTGTTGTACCTGTGGGCCATTGAATAAGTTATGAGTGTAATTTCCCTCTCTGATCACCGGCATCGATCGGTGGCCGGCCTCTGGCCCCTCGTGGAGAGCCCGGGCCATCCCTCTAATGCACCGGGGTCCCAGAAGTTTGTGACACTGTGAGAATGATGGGCGTCGGGTAAATGCTTCCCCAAGTCGCATGTTTGTGTTTGCGTCAACAGTCTGGCGGAACAGAAAGCTTTGTGCGCAAATAAAGGACATCGGTCATTCACTGTGTTGCTTTGTAAGCAATAATGTCGACGGTTTGACTTTGTCCGGCAGTTTTGTTGAAAAGTCCAGGTGATTTAATCGGTGGACTGTATTAGAGGTGCTCCACCACATACTGTACTCTGTTCTCCTTTATAAACAGGATTTTATCCAGCCTAATGAATTGGGCTGACGTCCAACGCCTCGTAAACTCGGATCGACTCGCACGCGGTCTCACGGGAAACGAGGTTGAATTCTCAGCAACGACAACTTTGTGCGCAGCGGCTGCGAAAACAGCACCAACGTTCTACCAGAAACAACCGGTTACAAACTCAAACTTCAGTTTCTTCACCGCTTCCTGCAAGCCAATGAAAAAACATGCGTCCACATTCAGGCAACAAGAGTAGTTAAAGTCTGTCCAGCTGACCAGATATATGGTTGGCATTTATAGTGTGAGTGTGTGACACTTTCAAGCGGTTTTTGGTGGAGGTGTTTAGTTTCTATGCTCCTTGAATATGGAAAAAAAAAAAATCATTTAGAAAACTGTTGAAACAGATTTCCTCTAAATCAAGGCTAAAAACACGCCTTTTCAAATTTGCCCTTGATTAATAACAACTGGAACATTGATCAATATATTTGATGTATTTGCTTGATGATTTTGTAAAAGTAATGTTTATTGCTCGTTTCATAACTGGTTCCTGTACGATGCTTTTACGGCGTAAAAGCTGCCTTGTTGCTAAAATGTGCTACACAAATAGACCTGACTCTCTGCGATATTGCACACGCTGATGTTACGATGGCAATAAGCCCAATTATAATGTGGCAGGACTTGAAGCTTTAGTTCAACATCAAATCAAATCTGAACTATTTTTGCAAAAGTGGTGCAGATCTGCACACTGAACAAGATTCATAGCTGGAACTGCAGCGTAAGGTGGATCGACAAAGCTCTAAAGACGGAGATTCTAAGACAAACTCCTGAGACTAGAACATGAGTACGCTTTTAATTAAAAACCGCAGAGTCTGTTTCTGTGGCTCTTGCGTCGAGCCATGATGATTAGGTTTGAGCTGAGCGAGATGTCGACATGCTGGCTCTGTGGTTAACCGCAGGCTTGGCCTCGAGAACGGCGATCGCCACATCGGCCTTCGGACAAGGTGCAAATTAGTCTGTCGAGTTCTGCGGCGTGGATGAAAGCTACGGCTGGTCAATACTGTGGTTTGGCTAAATAGAAATAACAGTGGTGCCACGGAGATGCAGAAAACCTGTCAACTAACGGCGGGTAAAAAGAAAAAAAAAGAAAAAAAGACAATAATCATCTTGGTCTTTGGAAAGACAGGTTGGCTAATCCGAACATCAGCAGCGTTCCAGTTAACTCGGCGAAACGCAACAGGGATTAAACAGCAACGAACTCTCAAACAAATCTCCAGTTCACGTGGAATGTTTTAAATATGATTTGATTGCAGACTTACTTTATGCTGATGGCATACTCTGTGAACTCTTTGCTGCGATGGCGGACCAAGTAGGTGCTGTTGACCCTGTTGATGAGTTCTGCTTCTGCCTGAAATCTCTCTATTGGACCAGCAAACCTACAGCAGTAAAACAGAAAAAGACTTTAATCATTTACCGTTAGCGCAATTGAGCTTTTGGCTGTCCTTTGAAAATTGCTCATTATCCAGCATTCAACGCCTTGTAAAAGTATTCCTACTGTTTTTACCTATGTAATATTTTGTCATGCTGCGACGACAAGCTAGTGATGGTCATTCATGGATTTGCTGACCAGCTTTGCACATTGTGTTTGGCAAAATAGCTCAAGCTTAGTCGGACTGAAAGTCGGGGCTAGAAGTCGGGGAGAAAAGTCCAACTAAAAGTTGTAATCGTGTTTTGAAGTCGTAATTACAAGAACAAGAGGCATAATTTCACATTTTTAAGTCATCACTATGAGTTTTCATGTCATAATTAGGAGAATAAACATCATAATTATGAGATTTAAAGTTATAAATACAAGAAGAAAAGTTTTAGTTATAAGTTGAAGTCCATTACAAGTCTTTAAGTCATAATTAGGTAAAAGTCGGAATTACGCGTTTGAGAAGTTGTAATTTTAACTCTTTCCGACAAATGAACCTGTTTGCACCTAAACCATTCAATTGTGGCACTAATTGTGTGTTTTCTGTTGTAGACTCATTCTTCCATGAACAATAGCTGTCCTGTCAACAGATCCTCCCATTCACAATGCAAATGCATGCCACACTTTTCAGATTTTTACTTAAAAGAAGAAAAAAATAAAAAAAGGCTTCATTACGATATGTCATATAAAACCTTTTTAAAATGTGTTGCAAGTTTGCTTATGTAACATAACCGAATGTGAACAAGTTCAATAGTTTTGAACCGCACATCATAGCTGGCAAGTTCGCAAAAGCCAATGGAATCCCTTGTACACCCGCATTTAAAAACAATTTTGTTCTCGTTCGCACAATGTATGAATAAAGGCTTTACATTTGAGCCTTCAAACAAACCCAAAGGACGGCAGCTGTTTGTGAACTCACCATAGCTGTGAGGAGTAATCGACAGGCTTCGGTACCTGCAGCAAGAGGGGAACAGCAGAGACGTGAGTCTGTGGCAGGTCAACACACACACACCCACGCACGCACACACCCCCTTTTGCGCCCATAAAACGACATAACTTGACGTCAGTTCTGTTTTCAAGTTGACATGGTGCTGCTTCACAAGCAAAACCGCGCAATGCTCTCCTTATCTTTACGGCACTGAGATACGGCGATAAGACTGTTATCTGCAGCGGACCTCATGTTCCTGAACTTCAGCAAATGGAAAGTAACAGTCTGTCTGTCTGTGGCATACGCAAAACAAGCAACTGCAAAGAAAGATATAAATCTCAGATAAGTAAATCTTTACATTCACCAAAACCGTGTCTGAAAACTTGGTTTTGGTTTTTACAGCAATGTGAAAAAAATTAAGATACTCCTCATGCACTTGTTTGTTTATCAAGAAATAGTCACAAATTGATGTTTTTTTTGTCGTCTGGAAAGAAAGTGATTTATTTAATTAACCTTGTTTTACTCATTAAACAACATCAAAAAAGAAATCTTCTAGACGCACAAACTGCACAAACTCTCTCTCTCTCTCTCATGATTACAGTAGCAAAAGCCTCTTGTAGGTCTCATATAAGCATGTCACAATAAGAAAATTTGCCAATAAATCGTCCCAGAAATGATTGCAATAAACGATAAAGTTGTTCTGAGACTATTTTCAAGTAATACATTGAAATAAGGCAAGTTTGCCCTCTCAAAGGCCAATAAGCTTAAAATGTCCACCAAACACGCCACACTGGAACTAGAAGGCATTTTAAATATCCAAAATAAACAAAACCAAAAATAAAATGGATTACGATGTCTCTCTAAACAAAGTTACATTTCCAAAGAATGGATCTTCAAAGAATGGATCGCCGGAATGGAAACTATCGTTTTAATTCATCATTAGATTAAATGCTAATCGTGACAGGACTAGTCGACACTTGTAGGGTTTCCCAATTGCTTCACATGACTGCATTTCATCACATACATGTAAAACATGCTAATCGTCCTCGAACCAGAAAAACCCAATGGCCGTCCTCCCACCAGTCCCTCGTATCTCCAAGTTGCGGCCCGCTATGTGAATCGCTACTGGCAGGACTGGAAGTAAAAGCTGCTTACACAGGGACACGGCCGAACGGCGTCGCTTGGAAAGAAGCCAGCCTCTTTCGTCGACAGGATCCTGCCCTGAAAGCACGCAGAGATAATTGTGTTACATACGTCTGGCTGGATTGTGTCTCCATAACTCAAGAGCAATTAGGCGGCAGAGTGTAAATACAGCAGCGGTCAAGATGTTGCTGAAATAACTCCTGACAGGAAGAGAATGAGCTTTTTTTTTTATTATTATTTTTAATTCCTCCCTTGGTGATAAAACTCAAAGTTCATCGCCATGACTTGTGCACTAAGTGGAGACTTGTATGTTGCAGCAGCAACATGCAGGTTTCTGCTCCCTCTGACAGACATGGACACTGTGGGTCGATTCGATTCGACTTCGGCTAACTGATAAGTATTTAGATACTGGAAATTACAGTCAGTGTCAGAACTTTTCACGCAGTCAAAACTGTATTTTTTTTCAACCAACTACTTAAATTGTTCTGACAAACAATAATGGATGCACAAGGCACAAAGCATACATTAAGCTGAAAAAGGACAAACTATGAAAATATTCTCTCTATTTGCTGAATAAATCCCAACTGGAATTTCCCAATTGAATTGGGATTTTCTGTTTCACTGGATTACTGAAACTGCAGCCCAAGCAGGACCATTGGACCTGTGACCTGAAACTATTCATGCACACTACTGGATAAAACCTACACATATACTTTAGAGGCCTTCCTTCCAGGAGTTCAGGAACGTTAAAGATTTTTCCTTCTCCTTTTAGGGACACACAAGCATGTGATCTTTGTCCTTTGCATGTATTTTCCACACATCAGGTTTCTTTGAATATAAAGAGAGCTTTGGTGTGCTTTTCTGTAAAAGCTGCAAAGCAATAAGGATGTTGACAGCTGGAGCAGCAGCACATTCGAGACCTCTTTTTCCAACTAGATTTAGACGTTTTAGGGATTTCCAGGTTTAGATAAGGAGCCAGAGGTAGCTTATATTTTGCACTCCAGGAACAAGTTTTTTTGTTGTTGTTGTTTTTTTTTTTTTTATTAAGGGACATTCCAGAAACATGCATGCTAAGCCCATTTGGTTGCCCTCCTTTTCCTATCTTTGCAACCTCAGGACATCTTATCAGCACAGCGGGAAGCTCTGCCGTCTTCTGCGTTCTCGCTCTGATAATGACTTCAGTCACAAGGGCTGTCAAAACAAACTCATAATTGCTGCTGAATAAAATCTAATTACACAAACCCTGGAACCAAAAACAGCCAAAGTTTTTCCACAGAGTTCTTTTTTTTTTTTTTTGCAAAATGTAGTGAGATTTGCAAACACTTCACAATATGATGCAACCCTGACCCACGCCTAAAACAGCTAGATTTTCAGCCATCAGGTAACGTAGTTATAACTCAACCTGACTTGCACTTGCACGGGGGTTGGCAACTGCTGCGCTAGAAAATTCCCAGGAAGGAGTAAGAGTGGGCAATAAACAAACATATCCAGCGTCTGGGAATCCGACTTCCTGCTGAGAAGTGTAGTGCAGTGTTTTTAATTGTCTGCTGGGGCAACAACTGTGCCTTGGAATTGCATTTGTATTTGCTGCTTGTTAGCAGAAAGTGTCAAAGTGCTAGCGAGTCTCGTCAGAGAGAAGAAGCGGAGCGATTCGTTCGGAGATGTCGTCACTTTTATGAAAGGCAGAATTTATTTCAGCCCAAGAGAGCATCTCTTTAAGATCTTTTTAATACCATCATCAATGGAGTTTAAGACCTGTAACATGACAGAAATCCACACACACCCAAAAAAACAAACATTGCTAATAAATAAATTGTATGGGTCGGCAACAAAAGTGATCCAATGACAAAGACAAATGTCGTCCATCCAACTGTCGATAAATTTGCAAGTACAAAAGCTAGCCCGCTAGCTAGCAAGAGAATGTTAGCAGGTAGTTTTAGCTATGTAGTCTGGAAATCAATCAGAACATTTTCTTTTCTACACTTGAACAGTATTTCCTTTGTACTCATTATTATACACATTATTATAGACAAATGTTATGTTTGTATGACTGATGGAAACAAAATAAAAAAATTCTTTAAAAACAAAAAATTAGCAACTAGCTATAGCCGCAACCACCGTATATCACAGTATGCAGTGAGGATGGCAGGGCTCAAACCTTCGCGTACCAGTAATGTCCAGGGAGGAAAAAAAAGTAAACTACATAGAATATGCGAGATGAAATACTACTGTCATAGCACAATTTGTACGGCTTTCATTTAAAATATATGAGTTTAAGACTTTTTAAGACTGTTCAGACACCCTGGATGTAAAACGTTGACAAACTCAAACTTTACAGAATAGTAAACACTACGTATTTTCAAATGAATTAGTATCTGGAGATGGTTCTGACAGTGGATAAAATGAATAATTAGGAGATGAGAAAGATATCTGACCTGCCACCACGGGCTGTGCAGGTCGGCGCATATTAACTCGATGATGTCTCCGGTCTGGATGGTGAGTGCAGGACCAGAGGCAGGACTCGGCGCGCCAAAGTAGTTCCTGATGGCCAGCATCTTGGGCAGACCTGCAAGATGAAGACGATTAGCCAATGTGTGGGATCAGCAAATAGCAAGAGGAATACAAAAGCTTTATTAAGTTTGATGCATGTAGATGGAAGAGATGTGCCTTGTTGGCTAATATTGCTTGAATAATACTTTTGCTCATTTTTCTTTTTTTTTAAACAGAAAAATTGCTGGTGCTGACAGTTTAATGGTCTACACAAAGTTTATAGGTGAGCCCAAGCAGTCAATTAATTATAAGCGAAAGTTATTCATAAATCTCCTCGGTTGGAGGAGTCACGTCAAGCATTTGGCATGCTGAGGTGAGTAAAGATTTATCGGTTATCGGATGAGATTAAGAAATGTAATTGGGCTATTCGCACCTTAACACAGGTGGCCAAAACAAGTCAATTAACTGAATTGAAATGTTGGTAACTTAAGATGCAACATTTAAGGTATGGCCAGTGACTCACATGACCAACCTTAATAGCCGAATTAGTGACTCCACCAGTGGGATTGTTCCGAGTACAACTTATTAAGCCTGGTGCTTTCAATCCATGTTCAAAACAGACACGTTTTAGAAAAGCAAAAACACCTGTAAAAAACAAGAGAAAAAGTCCGGTTGCCTTCTGTTCAAGCACTAAATAACCATGCGATTTTTCAATATGTTTTAAAATTGTGTGGCAAAAAGGGGATTTTGAAACGTAGCACCGCATATTTTTGTATCCCATCGAAACTACGAGATAAACCACTTGTTTATTTTTATTGTTTGACGATTTCCTCAGATTTACTTTGCGTACGTCTGACATATTTGCCTACATATTACCTCCAGATAATTTTATTTGGGTTGAGGTTTTACATAAGCTCTTTAAGCTTTCTGTGCTACTTATTGCTTATTCTCTACCCCCCCCCCTCCCACATTTCATTATGCCAACTAAAATAAGCTAATCTAAAGTGGTGTGGCGGCGATATCGGGGTATGTTTGCTTTGTTGAACTCTTCGTGGTTTTCGAGGTAGATGTAAACGACGGAAAGAAAGAGCGAGTGCACCTGTGCACACACACGCACGGTAGCGCTCTTGCTTTTCAGTCTGCTGGTGTTACAAGTCAGGTGATTCATTTGAATATTAAAGATAAGAAACAGTGCACCGTGGTGCATGACTGGCTGTTCTGCTCTAAGACAAAAAGATAAGTGGGAGTGAGCTTTGCTTTCTCGCTAACATGTTCCTGACTCCTTGCTGTGCTGTCTGAAAGAAAGTCTAATAAAAGTAATAAGAATACTGTTTGTTCTATTTGCAATAGTGATTTTTGCTCAATTACAAAGTATTAAAAAAAATATTTAAAAAAAGCTTTCTTAAAATAGTTTTTCTTCACTTTGAATTACATCAGTCGCCTCTATTTCATCACAAGGAATGACTACGTTAACATTTTTAACCAAAAAGATAAAAATTTGCCATTGTGAAACATCCACTCATGCCAGCCTCACGTCTTGTATAAACAATGCAAAGACTTCTACATCTTAATTTTGCATTCTGGAAATAAATTGACTTTGGCAATGCCAGAATATTGCAAAAAAAAAAAAAAAAAAAAGAGAAAAGAACAAGTGCTGGCATGATGAAAGCCAAATAAACGAGAAGTCAGCATGGTGGCACTGTGAGCTAGTACAGCTATATCTGCTTTGCTTTTCTTTCAGCATCTGCTCTGTGGCTGGCACCCTGACATGTGCCATCCTGCCTGAATGGGACTTCTAAAG
This sequence comes from Girardinus metallicus, assembly GCA_903067095.1. NCBI lineage: Eukaryota > Metazoa > Chordata > Actinopteri > Cyprinodontiformes > Poeciliidae > Girardinus > Girardinus metallicus. Next base: position 12,761 of record CAEGAE010074088.1, read on the forward strand.
ACACGGGGGGCCATGGAGAATCGAGACTCGGGGCCACGAATTCCATTCCCGTCCACACAAAGACGAGCCACATGATAGCGCACCGTTTGAAAATAGACAAAGAACAGAGGCGGCGAAGTATCATAAAACGCCGAGGTGTCAGAGCCAATGTAATGCCTATTGATTTTAATCCATCTTCAGCCAGAAATCATTTTCTGCAGCATAATGGATGGAGGGGTGGAAAAAAATGAGTGCCGAGAGCCTGGTTTAGAAGCGATTAAAGGAACCGAGTGAAATGCAGGCATGCACACAAACATTATGCACACACTGATGCCTTATATTAGTCATGTACTTTTGCAGAAAGACACAAAGTGGGAACCAGACTTAAAAAAAAAAACAGCTAAACTACTGACGAAAGGCTTACAGGTTTGGTTTCAACTAAAAACTGGTTGATATCTAGCAGCAGAGGTGGCCTGAGGTTTTAGAAGAAAATGTGATGATTGGTACATCCTTGCTACATTAGGTTTCTAAATCAGGGTTTGTGCAGGTTTCACAAGCACAAGTTTATGACTTTTTTAGACCTTTTTAAGACTATTGTGAATGAATTTTAAGACCTGTCCACTGACAGAAATTTACAGAAGAAAATCACATATTTTACTATGCTCCTTTTAATCCCCATTGTGCCACGTATTGTTGCACCTAGTTTTGGCATCCAACTGGAGACGCCAAGTTGGCATCTCCAGCATGGGATTTTTTAGCATGGGCAAAAAAAAAAACAACAAAAAAAACATGCTAACTAGTTAGTAGTAGCCGTAGCGAGTCACAGAACACGAAGAAGACGTCTATGAGCAACTCAAACTTTTGTTTGCGAGGAAAACAAACAAACAAAAATAAATGTCACTACAAGGTCCTGTAACGACAAAATTTAAGACCTGTGATTAACGTATTTAAAGTCAACTTATACATTTTTTAAAAATGAATTTAAGACACTTATTGGCCTTTATATTAGATACATCAACAAAGACATTTTTAGGATGCCAGTTACCCTGTCACATTGTTTATTTAGTTTCCAAGTTTCATTTTATTATTTATGAAAACATTTCTGTATGTTAACATACAGAAATTTGACTCGTGCATCTTGTTGGAAAGATGCACGAGTCAAATCTGTGCCTACTGATTCCCATTTCACTTAAAGAAATTCAACTGAGGAACATGTAAGAGCTGTGATGACAGAATTGGTACAATCAGTGGGGGAAGCCTTGATAAAACAAAAGTAGCTCTAACATAGATCCTTCCCATAACTCTTAGATATTTACATAAGTTTGTTAAACTTTTGTTTGTTTGCCCCTTTTATAATCTGCTCAAAGTCTTGCTCTCTCTCGCCTACTAGCAGCCTGAATGAACCACATGAATGTCTCAACATGTACAAAATATGTTGTACTCTTAAATAATAATTGTAGCATGTTACATCTCTTTGCATCTTCTTCATTTGAAATAACTCAAAACTGAAAACGGTTCAGTTTGTAATTTCCCCTAAATTGATTTGTAAGCGCACAGCTTGGTGCATCAATTTCTCTGTGCATGTATGACTCTGCTTATTTGATAAAACTATTTAGTTATCAAATGTCTATTTAATGGATCATAGCTATATTAGACAACACAGGCATTGAATCAGAGGCACAACTACTGATGATATGCTTTCAAAGCAACGGGTTTTGGTTGCGTGCTAATGAGCTCTTGTACAGTGCAAAGTTGCATGCTGACGTCTGATCATTTCTCTTATAGGGAACAGTCTGTGCTTATAAACATTCCCTCGTAAGGGAGGGAACGTGCTAGAATGATGTGTGCAGAGTGGGAGGGTACCTCGCTTTAATTCGCTTACCTGGATCTCGATGTTTGCTCTGCGAAAACACAAGAACACAAACACAACTCAGAACAAAGCAGCCTCACATGTTGATTCTCACCGCAAGCACACAGCATACCACACAACATCAGATCAATTTTTCATTCGCCCTAAAAACCGGGATCAAAATCTTTAGCTGGGGTGCACAAGTCGAACACAAGTTATTAATAAGTAAAAAGCTGGCCTGCTCTTGCCCACAGGCCAATGTAGCAATTCTGCAACATGAACTGCTGCAGAAAAAGAGTCGCAGAGAGCAAAGCATCTTTATTCATCCGGTAAAGCTCACACTTTTGCATACTTCTCGTGTGCACAGGTTTTTTTTTTTTTTCCCTCCCTTTCCAGTGTCATAGCAGTTAAAGTGAGAATCAAACACTTCTCATTAGCGCAGCAGCTGACAGCAGGAAAGCCGAGTCTGATTTGCAGCACGGAGCGAGTTGAAAATGTTGTAAAGGTAAAAACATACAGCAGTTTCACAAGCAGCGACTCGGGTTAAAGCTGCAGAAAACACTCAATTTCCTGGCGTCGGGTATTGCTGCAGTAACTGAAGTCAATTGGAGTCTCCTTGGCAAATTGCTGCAGAGGAGAGCAGCCTTCAAAGCTTTGCAGACACACACACAAACGCACACCCACAGATCGGCACGGACAGACACACACACGCACACAAAGCTCACCTGAGTTCTGACGGAGCCGGAATCTGAAAGAAGTTTGAGAACAGGCATAGTGAATGACGGGTTAGTGGGTGCACGCAAACACTTGCACACACTCATCGGTACAAGGCAACACTCCCTCATTAGTGGAAAAGGCGGACACTCGCGTCTGACCGCGCTTCGCTTTGTTTTGCTGCGCTGCCGCTACCTGACAGCTGGGATAGAGGAGGTAACGAGGCAGAGGGAGGGAGGGGGGGCAGACCTGTGGTTTTTGCTCCACCGCTTTCTTTCATTGGCTCCCTTAGGGACGGATTACCAACCTTCCTCCCCCAGACACACGCAACCGCGTTCAGCACACACACACACACGCACTCGTGCACGCACGCCCACACACCTGAGCCAACAGAGCAATTACACAAACACACACGCATACCTGCGCAGGAGACACACGCCAGCTGGCGGAGTGCCACCAGTCTGAGCGCTACTTTTAGCACCAGCGCGCACGCCTCCCTCAGCAGGCCTGTTGTTCCCTAAGCTTGAACCTTGACCTGCTGTGCAGACAAGCAGCACTGGAGCTAATAAGAGATATAAACGCAGGCAAACAAACCTTATTGCTCGGTGACACAGACATGCCAATGTAGGCTTTTAATGCCGTGTTGTTTGGCTCTGCGTGACGCGACGCCCCGCTGTCCAATCTGTGCTACACAGTGAAGTAATGCCGAGGCCAACAAGCAAAAAAGGCAACCAATCAAATCAAATTCTGGGCAAATTTGCAGATACAGGAAAGTGTGCTGCAAATGCATTCATGCTTCTTGGACTATTTTTTTGTTGCATTTTGTCACTTTACAGCCACATTACTTAACAGTATTTCATTGGGTTTTGATGTGATTGAGAGCCTCTGTGAAGAGCAAGAACAAAAAAAAAAAAACAGCTGCTACAGATTTTTACTAGATTTAGGTGTTCCTTTGACTGGGCCAGTTCACCAAATGGACATTATTTGATCTAAGCCCTTCCTCTGGCTGAATGCTTTTATTGTCCTGCAGCCTCTAACAGCTTCACCCATCTTCCCATTAACTGACCAGCTTCCTTGACCCAACTTCAGATAAACGGACACCCCAGCATTATGCTGCCACCGCCTTGTTTCACATATCATACCGTAGCATTTTGCATGCAGGCTAGATGTGGGGCGGATCATTCCAAAATAACGATACCATCGATACCAAGTCGGTATCGGAATCGAATCGATACTAGAATTGAAGTATTGATCTTATGATCAATACTTTAAAGGGCAAATTCAAACAAGCGTCTCGGTGCCCTCTGACCGACGGCGTCACCCCAATTTCCTCCGGCAAACCGCGGCACCCAGGTGGGCCTGGCAGCGCCGGTATTGCCTCTGCGCCCTGATGGCGCCGTGACGGATGCCAGGTCCAACAGGGGGTGGAGGCTTTCCACGGGGAATCCAAGTGCAGGGCGGTGAGAGTGCGACTAGACGCATCACCGTCGCACTGTAAAGGTTCAGCCCGAGTGCAAGAAAAACATGTCGCAAAAACACAACTGGGCACTTTAAGGAGCTAAAAATAAATAAATAACAAAATAGTTTCAGTTTTCAGCTCTTCTTGACACAGACACGCCGCCTCACGTAAAAACTCGGTCGGCGGACATGCTAAGCTGGTTTCTGAAGGCCTGTTTTTTTTTTTCTTTTTTGTTGCTTTTTGTCTGAAGTGTTCCCTCCACCTCGCACAAAGCTGTCATTGTGCCTGCACAGGGAGCCGAGTGACAGACACGCAGGGAAAAGTTTTAGAAAACTCCTCTGTAAAAGTATTGTTGGGCATCGGGAGCTATATGCAGCGACAGCGAGTGACGTTCCCTTTAAAAACACACACACGCATACAAAAAAAAACCACCTAGGGAAGCAGAGAAGCAGCAGAATAAATATCTATGTTCCGCGCCAAAAAAAAAAACAAAAAAAAACGATACAATATTTGGACCTTAGTTTAGAAAGAAAAAAAAGGCAGGTATAAAGTTCTTATCTTTTTTTTTCTTTTTCACACTACAGTTTTATGTGGAACGTGTTACTGCTCTCATGTTCTGCAATAAAACTGCACTTCAGGTTATAAAATTCAGTTTAAGGGGCTCCCCAGAAAGTAAGCGGGGATGTGAGAGGACGACTTACCTGTTTTTCCGCAGCAGCCAAAGCGTCCCAGGCATTCTTTATGGGCACCTAAGCCACACTTGGAGCACAGGTAGCCCTGGTAAAAGACCCCCCTGCAGAGACAGGAGAGCAGCAGCAGATGATCGTGCAGAAAGAGTAAACAGCTTTCAGCACACTTAGGCAGGAGGGTGGACGTAAGATTTAGCACCGTGCCGCACACTCTGTCAGGTTTAAGGAGACGGGCTGTGAAACAGCCTGGAAAGTTAATTCCTCTTGTTGAGAGGTGCAGCAGCTCACCGCGCCGCTCTGGCTGGTGCCATTTCTGGGCTGCGATTGAGCCGTCCGGCAGGTTTCCTCGGGATAAAGCTCAAATTCTCAATTTTTTTTTTTTTTTTTTTTTTTTCCCCCCTGACAAATATGAATCTCGAAAGTGTGCGAATTCAGCTTCTGAGTTTATAAAACCGCATTTAGCCGGAGCTTTGGAACTATTGCAAGCTTGGAATGTTGTTGGGAAACCACACTGCAAAAAAACACAAAATCTCACCAAGTATTTTTTGAAAATACTTGGAAATGATAATAATAACAAATAATATTTACAAGTTACTTTTCAGCAAGATATGAACTTTAAGTCAATCATTCCTTAATACTGATAAAAAAATAAAAATAAATAAAAAAAAAGTATTAGCTGTTATAAAGCTGACATTTTTCCTATGCTATCATTAAGAAAATTTGCGAGTGGAACAAGTATTTTATCAATAATAAGAAATTATTGACTTTAAATAAGCTCCTCTTGCTCAAAAGTTGCTTGTAAGTGACTTTTGTTTTATTTCAAGTGGATTAAAATATTTACAGTAGAAACAAGACCAAAACAAGGTTTTGTTTTTTGCAGTGCAAACCCTGCGTTAAGGGTTGGTGTTTGTTCACTAATGTTCCCCAACAAACCCCTGAAGCTTTCACACCTCAGTTAGCACTGTTAAACCTTCACAGTAAAAACAGTGCAATGAACCCTTTTTGTTTTGCATAACAACTCCAGAAGCCCCCTAATAAATGACAAAAAGTAAGTCCTACACTCTGGCTAATTATCTATTTAATCTCTCTAAAAGAAAAGTTTAAATTGTTATCTTTGAGCTGCTGCTTTGGAACAAAAAAAGAACAAGGCTTATGTGTTAAATTACGATGTTTTGCTCCATCCGACCTTAATTAAGCTCGGTTTCTGGCCCCCGGTGATCCTTGGAAGCTTGCGAACACAAATATTTGTTGGCTTTATCTCCTACAGAAAGTATTAATGGCTCGATGGTTTTGTGAAATTGCTCCTAATATTGTGTGCAAGTCAAGTTTATTTGTATAGCACATTTCAACAACAAGTTCAAAACGCTTACAGTCCCCGACTGTGAAACAAGCAAACATCACATTTTGTCAAATGCCATTGTTCAAGATCGATAATATACATTCCCTTATTTCAATTATAGAAATCACAGCCTAGAATAGGTTCTCGAGTGTCAAACTGTGCCTCTGTTCTGTTAATTAGTTCACTAGTTTGGCTGCCAACTTCCTCCATAAACACTCCCTTGCAAGAAGTACAAATTCTTTTCCTTCTGTATTTAGCTCTGTCTCTTTTCTGGTAGGAGTCATTTACCAGGCTGCTACTGCCAAAAAAAGAAAAGACTACTCTCTACATCGATTTATTTTTCATAAAAGATCATTGGTAACACTTTATTTTTGAAGGGGCGTGAATAAGACTGGCGTGACACTGTCAAAAACATAACACCTGTTATGAACGTGAAGGAGTCTTCATGAATGTTGTCATGAACTGTCATTTGGTAAATAATTGCACTGTTAATAAAAGGTTTACACTTTTAATGCAAGGTTTCAGCGAAAATTTGCATTAATAGTGTCGTTATTTACCGAACAGTCATTGACGAATGATCATAATAGGTGCTATGTCTAGTTTGTGACGGCGACATGTCAGTCTTACGCAAACTCCTTCTGTTACCAGATACGTCTAATTTGACTCTTCTGTAATTATTGGACCCATTGCTGCCATTAACTTTGAGTAATTTCCCTGTTTTTCAGCGCACATAGATAAAGTAACCAGGCATAACTAGTTGAAGATAGTTGGGTTTATACTTCTCACAAATAGGTGATGTTTCTAGATATACAGAAAGCAATTTTTCTCGTAAAAAAATGGAACGCGGATATAATTTTTACTAATTGGCATTTTGTGATGATTTGATGTCGACTGTAACATAATTGGAATCTTCTCGTAACTAAATTGAATTATTTGCACTGATATGAATTAAATTTATTACAGATTGATTACTATGCATTTTGATATGAGTTGGAGAGGCTTGACTTGCATCGTGTCTCCAGGTAAGACTTGTGAATCAACACTACACTAAATTAAAAATCTCATATAGAAACAGAATCAGAAGTACCGACTGCTACACCGACGAGGCTCCGTTGTTCCAAAATCTCAAAATGTTACAATTCATGCCAACTCCGCAGCATTCTGGGAAACGTTGCGTTAAAAGCCCAGCGCCTGTAAACTCTGATGTTTTGTTGTTTTTTTTCCACCAAGGATTTTAAAGAATCATTCAAATTGAATTATCGCAAGCTTATATCCACAGGAAAATGTTCTTTTTCTTGTCCAGGTCAAAATATGGGGTTACATTTAAAATCAGCCCGATGCTCTAATAAGTCATAATCCAATTTTGGGTTGGAACGCACAAACACAACCTAACATTTCCCTCAGATTATTAATTCGAGTCAGGTGGTGAAACCAGGGCTCTTTGGAATATACTGAACTTTTCCTGCAGCGTAATATGTCAGTAAATACCGTCAAGGTTTTTGCTCCCTTTTCTTTGAACCACAACACATATTCTATTAGGGAATAATCTTTCTACTGCCCAACTTTCTACCCGAAACAAATAAGAGCAAAAGTGTGACTCCAGCCTCTCCTAAGAGCCTCTAAAACAGACTTAAGAGAGGCTCCGACTGAAGAGGTGAGTGAATATTAAATCAGCTGTCGAAACAATAACTCTACATTTTGTGATGTGGGTGGGGGATTCAGATGAACGCAGAAATAAAACACCAGAGGGAAGACTACTTACGCATGGTGCTTTGCAAAAGAGTTCATAAGCCTCGATCTCCCTCACATTTCGTCACATCGCACGCTCATATAGACCAACATACATTTGTGCGTTATTGGTAGGTGAAAGGAAACTAGTTCAAAATTGCACAAAAAAAACAAAAACATGAAAAGTAAAGTTGGGACCAGTCTGCACACATCAGACAACTTATAGGACTGGAAATGTTTCAGCTCCCAGGAGCGAGACAGCGATCAGCGATTTATCGTAAATATGCGTAGATCTAGACCTTTCCGTTGTAGCTCTGTCTTCTAGAATTGCTCTGTATTTAGCCTCATCCATCTCCAGTCATCAATAGCCAGCTTCTATTCCCCCACTGGCAGAAAAAAAGTCCCCTCAGCATGATGCTGCTACTACAATAATTCAATTCAAATTCAATTCAGAAGCACTTTATCCATCTCAAATGGAAGTTAAATGTTGAAACTCATATTATCCAAGTATCCGAAGAATCTTTGCAGATGGCGATGACGTGGACAGGAAGGATCTCCGGTAGCAGTCAGTCTCGCAACCAGTCCGAAGAGACCTCTGACTAAAAACTGTGTTTGTAGTCTGACATGCCAACAGCTGAATGTCCAGACAGCAGAGACGATACTTTGACGGTGACATGTCTCAAGTATTGGCAAACTCTGCTCATTCACCTCATTTGCTTTTGATGTCCCTCCTTAAATCTCTGTTTGGGCTTAGGGTTAGAAAGAAGGGCAACTTTGGAGTCTGAGATGTGATTCTTACCTATTATAATAAATGGGAAAGATGGTTTCTTTTTCTCTTTCTGCTCTTCGGTTCAGTTCTGCACCCATTAAGTCTCTATTTTAACTTCTCTGGTATTTGGGGCCGTACTTTTGCGTGTCACTTCGGCTTTTGAAATGCTAATCAGCTGCTTCCAGTTGTAAAAACAAACACCTCGTTGCCACGGGTTACGCACCTTAACAGTTGCTCAAAAGTAAAAGAGTAAGAGCAAAAATCCTTCAAGTTGCCCAGCAGCCGAAACGAGAGAGAATAACTGTCCGAACATTCGATTTCTCCACCAAAACACTTATGGAAAACAACGTGTACAAAAAGAACAAATCAGGACCACACTTGCATAACAGAGCTACTACGACACGCTGCCACCATGAGCAATGTGTTGATGTGCAATGTTGGTAGTCTGCCACACACAGCGTTTTGAATGCGGATTAACAAGCTCAACTTCATATCGTCACCTTCATAAAATAATGGCCTAAGTCATCTGTTGCCAGAAAGGATTTCAGAAAAGAAAAAAAAAACAAAAAATACTTTTGGCAAAAAATAACTTGGGCCATTATTGATTTTGTATGGAACATTACATGTTGATATGTAATGTATATATCCAACCCAATTAAGTCACAAGTGAGAAGCTAAATCTCTTCAAACTGATCCAAGCAGCTTTTCCAGATCTTTTTTTTTTTTTTTTTTTTTTAATCAGCCAGTATGAAAAAAGTAATGGCCAAGAAAAGCTACAAGTACACCGAATAGAAAAGAAAAAGAAAACAGCCTTTTTCCGTCGCCTCCCTCTCTGTTACAGAGCAATAATCTCGTCCCCATTCTCCATCCGTCGCCTTGAAGAAGTGCCAGAGTGTGACAGACACTTTTTCCTCGCTGCCTGTCTTCTGTAGGTGAAACCACTCAGTCGTCCCTGCTGCGGGGAGAGACCGCCGGGCGCAGTCCTCTGGGTCGCCGATAGCATTCAGCAAACTCAAAAGGAGTTCTGTAAAGGCGAAGCCGAGCAAGGAGAGGGAGAAAAAGGCGAAGCGGCGAATGGATTGTTGGGGTACACTGGAGAGGAACGGGGGAAGAGTCGAGGCCTTTTTTTGAAGGTCTTGTGTGACAGCGGTTTTAAAGCGCCTTTGTGTCGGCACGATGTTTTGTGCCGCCCCGGCTTCGTCTTCTTTTGGTGTGCATGCGTGTGAAGAGTGGCGAGCCTCTTACCTCAGCAGCATGTGGCAAGAGTTGCACGAGGTGATCCTCTCAAAGGTGTGCATCCGGAACTCGTGGAAATTGTTGGTTGCGTTCTCAGGACGGATGTTTGATCTAAGAAAAAAGGAGCAAAGGCATAAACGTTAAACTTCTCATAAAACCAGTCCACTTTAGGAAGACTCAAATTTATATATATATATAAAAAAAAAATTACTGAATGAACAAAAATAACTTTGTGCTTGTTAAGTTGGTTTGTTTCAGTGCTGCAACCTGTCAGGCTGCTGGATAAAGATGTCAAATTTGAAAGCAGAGAGCAACACTTTGTTTTTTCTTTTTTGGTTTTTTCCTTTTACTTCTAATTGCGGCAGACAAACACTTCCGCAGCTGCGGCAGCATTTCAACCGATACGCTTCTTTGAAGTGGGAAGGGGAGGATTGTGAGTAGACAGGCGAGGTCTGCTCCCAAAATGAACACAAGAGGCTTCCTCCGCCCCTGGGGACAAGGAAGCAAGTGTGTGTCTGTGCAGCGTGCAGAAAGGATAAAGACAAACAAAGGCAGAAGAAAGAAAGAGAGAAAGGAAGAATGAGAGTGAGAAGGAGAGGACAGAAATGCCCAGGTTTTCACGAATAAGAGTTTTTGCAGCTCCGGTATTCAGGCATGATCTGACCGTCTTACATACGTGCAGCTGCTTTCCTGGATGCTGGAATAATTAGTCAAACTGACCTTTTCTGTGGCAAATAGGACGAACGCGGCCATGATGGAAAATGCTTTTAATCCACATAATTGGCATTTCAATGACCAAATAAAGTTCTTTCAGCCTTCCTTTTTCTGTCACCGTAGCTTATATTGCTCTGTGTAATAACACAGGTGCAACTAGACTTCAAAAACCAGCTGCCCCTTAAAAATGACCAAATACACTAAGACTATCTTTTACGAAATGGCAAGATATATTTTGTGAAGTGCTATCCAGCTGTCAGCTGTGATAACCTCATATTATTGCATTCAGAAGATGTATAGTTCAAGTTCCCAGTCCGAATGACAACACAGACGACATGCAGGTTTTAATAAATCTCTTAAGATAGAAAATTAATATTAAATTTACAACTCAAAACATTTTAGCAGTAATGTCAGCAAATTAAAAGCTCAAATTAAATTATTTTTGAAAAAATACAGACTTAATGAGTTTAATTTAATACGAAGATGAATTATTAAGCTGCATTGGTTGTTTTATTTGTTTTTTTCCTCTTTCTCCTGCCCACAATCCAGTTTAATAGGTGGTGGCAATGCACCACCACAGATGGGCTGCCAGCCACCATAAAACAAAACAAGAAGAAATACAACATAACGCCTCCTGAAGCCAGGATTTCAACTGAATACTGGCAAGTAGCTGTGTGTTTAGTAATCAACATGGCTACTAATGCTAGTAAAAGTGACTGGTGTCATTCATCAGTTAGCATTTTTGATCTTATTAAATTATGTGCTGAAAAATGTCTACATGTGGATATGAGTTTGAACACACAGGATAGAGAGAAACATTGTTAGCTTGTAACGCTAATGGTAGTTAGCACTGACTTGGCACTAGAATATGCTCAACGGAGAAGTTTGGTTCCCGTTTCTGAGCTCAAGCTAACTAATAAAGATTATTTCTCAACAACGTTCAGTTATGGAAGGAATTACTTCAAGGAAAGTACAAAGTAATTGTCAACAACATGAGAGAAATGTTACTGGCTAGCTAGTGAAGTTGGGTTCTTATTAGCGCTACGCTAAGGTTTTTTTTTTAATCGAGTTTGGACTGCACAGTTAATTTGGATCATCTGTTCAAACTCTGAAATTGACTTAATGTGAAATCACACTCAGATGATGAGAACCAGTCAAGAACAAACACTTTAGTAAAACCCGGTAATATTCTACACAGATTACACATTTTTAAACACAGTCTATGTCTTGGAAAACATTTCAATTGGTCATTTTTTTTCAGTGCCGATAAAATAACTTCTTGTCAAGGCCACATTGTGTCTTCTTCAAAGAAGAAATATTAAACTGCTGCGATTTCTCTTTTAGGAACTTGCAATCCACAAATTATGTGACTAAATGCTCCAAACATCGACTGGTCTGAAAATGAAGAGCGTGAGAGAGAACATGTGATTGTTCTGTAACACCTCTCTGTTCCTGCAGCTTGTTAATTTAGCCTCACGAGCTAAATCATATAGCTCCCGTCTTCTCAGTCTCACATCAACACTTCAGCTTCTTCGTCCTCACTTCCCCTTGGTGCTTTTCCTGTTACATATAAAATGTTATTTCAGTCATTTTGTTTTTCTGCACCTATTTCGAATGCCAGTAGGCCTTTTTCATAACTAGAAGTAGCAACAAGATAAATTATTAATAACACGTACCTCAGTTATCAGCAAGGACTAGGATTGTACCTTTAATTTTTCTTTTTCTGTTATGCTGTGTTTTAAGCTCAGTAACCTTATCAGATGGGTTAGAAACATAAATTTTTCCCTTGGCACGTCTTTCTCCCAACAACTGTGTCAAAATCTGCTTTGCTATTGAATGCAATAGAAGTGAATGGAAGCAGCTAAAAATCCTGCCCTCCATACACAACTAGATAACTAGTTGTTGTACATAATTAGTCATTTACAACAACTAAAAAACTCCGTCGTGTACAGTTAGTTTTCTCACAACACGCAGCTTGTCTCTAAAAAGTCACTTCAAAGTAAGCCTAAATGGCTAATTGTCCGCTTTGAAGGGAATGATTATTGATTTCATTAATTAGCAAATTACATGGCTGTCAGCAGACGTTAGGATTTCTTCATTTTTCTACAAACTTACGGCAGTGGAGCTGTTTCAAGTGTAAGTAAGGAAACTAATCAACACTTCTCAAAACCTTACTTTTAAACCTATCTACTCTCCATTTAAAGTATGCGCGCAAATGAGCTGCCCAGGCCTAAACAAGAGCTGGAGAGATAATGTTAACAAACACTGAAGAGAAGGAAGTTAGAATCTACACCTGACAATCCCCTAAGTATTCACACCGAACCTTTACAAAGGAACAGTGAATATACATCAGCTGCATTAACATGCTGTTCACCTAGACATGGCTGCACAAATAATACTCCTACTCCTTTCTGTACATTCTGTCACAGGGACAATAATAGAGAAGGGGGGATCGCAGTGCTTGTCAACAACAGATGGCGTAATCCAGGGAAAGTTACCGACAAGGTGCATGTCTGCGCCTGGAATAATAAACTGTTGCCTGCTGGTAGTGTCTGTCAGACAGAGTTCACCTGTGTTACCTGCCCATATGCAAATGCTGGCTAATTTTGCTGCATTTAATCTGTTCAGAGTTAATGACGTCGTTTACGTTGGATTTGTTTTAGAAAGAAAGCCTAAGAACCATGGATCGGGCTTTTCTTTGGTATACGTGGTATACTGGATCTGCCTGGGCTCTACGACTGAAGTGTGGATTATTGTTTCTTTCACCTATTGTTTACTTTTGGAATCAGTCGCTTTTGTGGCGTTTGGATCCCGTGCAGGACAAAAACCGGTCGATGCAGTTCGACAACACGCAGCAAGAGACTCATCTGTCTGAATGCAATGTTCAGTATGAGCGCGTCTCCCGGTCGACTCCCCTTTGTGTCACTTTCATTTTTGTCATCCTTTAATTACAACGGACCAGAATAACAGGGTGAGCGACGTGTTGTGCCGTGAGTTCATCGAGTCGTTGCACTTGCACAGAAAGCACACTCACATGGCCATGCCGAACTGCTCCAGCCACTTCTTTTTCAGCTCTTTGGTCTTGAAGAAAAACTCAAAGCCGCTCTGGCCGTGGTTGTGAGTGAGGTAGAATCCGTAGGACCACTGCAACAGAAAGAGACCAAAACAAAAAAAACAAAACAAAACAAATGTGTTTGAGACAGGAGATGAAACAATGGCAGGCAGAACACACTGAGGGAGAGGAGACAGAAAAGACAGATGGGGACAAAGAGATGCAAAACGAAGGAGGGATGCCTTGGGGAGAGCAAGCACAGAGACAGAGAAGGAGGAGAGCAAATGAAGCGGTGCAAAGGAAGAGGGGGAAAGAAATTAGTGTGAGTTAACTGTGGCGCAAAGACCCAAGCAGCGAGCAGGTTTGCAATCGGCTACAATTATCCACTTTAAAGGCTAAATATCAGCCCATTAGCTTCCGTGTTGACTCAGGCGTCTGTGTTTTTAGACGCCGTGGCGAAGCAGATGCTTTCGCGGGACGTGCTTCTCACGGCTGCCGGTCGTGGTTTCGAACTCCTCCCGCTCGGCTGCGAAGGTTAAGCTGGTGCGGGTTCACCGTGCGGTTAGAAAAGAGCAGCGGCGCATTTCCTCGACCGGATGAATAGAGGAAAGGAAAAAGCGGCGCTCCACGCTGGCAGTCCCAGTGGACGCCGTGGCCTATGCTGAGAGGGGAAGAGTGTCTTTTTGCCAATTTGTAAAGGAGAAAAACAATGTTTTTTTTTTTGTTTTATGAGAGCCGTTTTATCTTTTTTTGTTTTAAAAAGGTCTGCAGGCTGCTATTAAAATGCTATTAGCCCTCATTATAAAGTCATGGGAAATAAATAAACACCAGGATTCAATAGCTCTTTTATTTTTTATTTTTTACAGTATTGCTGAGGAACACAGTAGTTCTTCAGCTCCTTTCAAAGCTCTCTGTAGGTGCCACCACATGATATCAATCAGGTTGAAGTGTGAACTTCGACTGGATCATCACAACCTCGATCCGTTTCATAATCAGCCATTCTGTAATTTCCTGTAGCGCGTGTGATCATCCTTTCATTTGTATGGCAAAATATTGGACACGCTTTAATGTAATGAGAAAATATATCACACGGTGCTGAAGGGCTCTGGCTACAAAACAAGCCCAGATAATCACTCCTCCACCACTGTGCTTGACAACTAGGATGAGGGATTTCAGGCGTGTGTGATTTTCTCCAGTCAAAGCTTTAAATTACCTTATAATTTTCCCAGATTGATGAGCAACAACGGCTGCTTGTATTATTAATGATGTCGCTTCTCCTTGCCATTTGTGTTATGCTTGTATACTGGAGATCATCGAACTCCCAAAACTCCTACAATGCCTAAAATTTTATTAAAATCTAAGTGGCGATGGAAGATATTATTCTTAAATCCAGATATTTATGTTTTACTTGCTAAATGCTAGCTTGCGCCTTTTGTTTATGTACATGTAAACTTTATAAACTTTATTTTTCCATTTATTTTGCCTCAAAGGACGCACCAGGATTCATTGAAATATTTAGTTTTGAATATTAAAGCCAGAATGATGGTCTTTACATGGTTTAACTTGGCTTAGATGCAAATAAGCAACAGTTTGGAGATCTTTGCTAGTTTTGCTGATAATGTTTCGCTAGTAGTTTTACTAGCTTGATAGCAAGCTACCAAGCATTCGGGCAATTAGCATAAAGTTGTTTGCTTGTAGTTTTTGTAATGAAAGAAATAAAAAGTAGCAATAGCAAGGAGTTATTAAGATAGGTTTTAGCTTGACGTTTTGCTAGCTAGCTGTTGAAGAAAGGTTTTCAGGATGTTCGCAGCCGTTCCTGTGACCTTCGACAACAAACTAATTTGAATACTTCAAGATTGATACCGAATGAAGCTGATGCAGTAACTTTTAGGACATTTTCAAATTCCTATCTTTTTAACTGAAAAATGTTCCAACACAAAGCATTTTTCTCTTTGTTGGGTCACAAAACACAGCAACTTTTTAATGAAAACAGACTTGGGCTCGGCCGTTTGTTAAACTTGGATAATTAGAGCTTTTTCCAAGACACCTCTCATTTGTGCCGGCGAGTATCGACTAAAAACATTTTCTAGACCAAACAAAACAGAAAATATTCCACCCAAAAAGTCAGGAAACTGAAAATCTTGCTTTTTTTTTTTTAAGGCAAAAAATCTGAGACTCCCAACCTACAATAATTTATTTCTACTTTGTTTCATTTAAACGTTTCATACAAAAGTTATTGCTAACCAAGAGAAATTAAAATAAAATCATCTGTGTGGTTTTACTAGGGGGAAGAAAAAAAAAAAAAGACCTGATTACTTTTAACTTGGCGTCTATGGCTGAAATAATGCTTGAGCTGAAAGCATTTAAACATAATTTATAAAAACAAACTTATGTTTTGTTGACTGTCTTTGGTCTCTCAGTACTTTATGCAGAACTGTTTTACCTCCAGATAATCTGCATACAAACATTGCTTTTATGATGGAGGTTCTCATTTTCGCTACCTTCAAGCAGACACATTCATTTCCATCACGGCTAGCGCAAATATAGCACCAAAGAAAACGCGTTCCATTCTTCATGTCAGAGGTGAACGACGCTGAAACGGCTGCAACCTTCATAAACATAATCCTGTAAGCCCATATGGGCCTAAGCCCACTAATGTCTGCTATTACTGCGTCATTATTACCTAAATCAATGTTGCCTGGCACGCCTTTGATATCATTCTTCATTATGATTGGCAATATTTTCCCCCAGTTGGCACTTTGTATTCACTGTGTGTACAAGAGTAGTCAGGCCCAAAGCGAGGTTTAATGATAGCACCATCTGGGAGGAGGCAGGCTGTTCCAGTCTGACACTGTTTCAGAAGGATGCGGAGGGAAAAAAGAAATGAATAAGGGAATGTAAAACAAGAGCAGGAACAAGCATGTAGCAAATTATTTAGGACTGCTTTCTGTTAATTATTTTGTTGTTCCTGTTATGAGCCTGAAAGGTTTTTGCGTGTAGCTCATTTTCGGAGCACGCCGGGGGATTTACGGCACAGAAGGCGGCAGCGGGGTAGAGAGACTGTTACAGGTGCTTATAAGACCCTATAAAGAAGCATGCTAAGTTCATTTTCATTCAGTTTTATGAACCCGGGTGTATCTGACAAATGGTTATGGTCGTTCATTACGCAGAAATAGCTCTGCTAATTGGTTTGTCAGGACTCCAGCGTGGTCTCCAAGCTTTGCTGACTCAGTCATAAAGAGGCAATAACGGGCCTGACGTCGCAGAACTCGCCTCCATTACAGCAGACGACTCGTTAGGTGGCGCTTGTTTTATTCGTGTCATTTTAATAGAGCAATTTTTGTTATTATTTTATCTATTTTAAAATCTAAACATTACAGCAAAACCGTAAAACGGACTACAGGGCTGCATCCTGCTGAGGTAGCACACGGCGAGAAGCTGTTTGTGAAATTTAATACCATCCAAAGCTCTTCAGTAAATCACAAGTGGGAGAGAGTCTTCGTGAAGTACTGCAGTATAAAATTTAAAGCGAAGTCTCCCAGACATACGGTATTTTTTATTCAACAACTTTTGACCAATAAATCCATGCAGAATAATTTTTCATGATAATTAGAAGCAAACGTACACATACAAACTGCACGTTTTCAGAAACATGTTCAAAAAAAAATTATGTTTTTATGGTTTTAAAAAGCTTTTGAAAGCTCTCCATAGGGAAAGTCGCGGAAAGTTTCGTCTTCCTGCCTTTGCCAAAGTGCAACTGATTTACTATCTTAGAATTGGAATAAGTTTTCTCATCACCGTGTTTTACTTTTGCAACAAGCAAAGAGAGAGAGAGAGAGAGAGAGAGAGAGAGAGAGAGAGAGAGAAACAACCTACAATTGAGTGACAAAGATTTTGAGCCAAATTGAAAAGTAGACCGACTTGTTTCAGAGCAGATTTATGACAACTGCCTCCAGGCTCTTGGCAACGTGTTCACACCTCTTGAACTTTTTTCACATTTTGTCAAGATACAACCACAAACTTTATTTGTGAGTTTGGGGTGCACTTCTGTCTGTTTTACACATCTAACGTGACATTTTTGCCCATTCTTCTTTGCAAAATGCTCCAACTCAGTCAGATCGATTGGAATATGAAATTACTTTAAAGTCAATTAGTTGCACAGGATTTGATTTAGAGGTATTTCACTATTTGGTGCTGAATCCATATTAACAGTCCCACTTTTCAGATTTTATTAGTAAAAAATAAATAAATAAATATTGAAAAACGTGCATAATTTTCCTGATGTTTTCCAACTCTGCATCGCATTGGGCTGGTCTAATATAAATACCAGTAAAATAAACTAAACCTTATGGTTGTAATGGGACAAAATGCAAATATGTTAGGGGTGTGAATACTTTTAGTAGGCTCTGTGTGCAGGTCAGAGAGCTGCAAACCTTGCAGTGATGCAACATGCATTACGTTTAGTATGAGAGGCAAAACATAAACTGTGCAGCAAATTGGGCATCATGTCTCAAACTTTCATGACGTTCTAAGGCAGCAGTTTGAACCATTACGTCTTCGGGACCCAGACCTTCCTGTTCTCCTTGTCGGATGTCGGGTTGTTGGTGATCTTGAAGAGGTGCAGGTCAATCACTTCTTTCATCTCGTAGTTGTCCCCGCGGCGCTTGCAAACGATCACGGCAGCGTCGAACAGGAAGATGTGCCTGCAGAGGGAATCAGAGTGACGGCCAAATGAGAATCTGTCTCTCAGGTGGGTTTTGTGTGCGTGTTTTCTCTCGAGTCAGACTTGCATAAACTCTGTAGTTATTTTACAAAAAAAATGACCTTGTATAGTTCATCTTACATAATACAGCCGATTGAATCCCTAGAGCTTACAGAGTGGGAGGAAGATTCCCTTAATGACATTCATTTGCTACAGTGCAGTTCACCCAATTACATCATTTAGCGGGGGAATAACAGGTTTGGTTTCATCGACACTTTGTTCTCTGGAAGGCTTCCAGCAGCATCGCCCCTCCTTCTGTCTGGATTCACTTGACATCCTACCTGTCCTGCTTAGCTCGTTTGTCCACTGAGGTCACCCGCACCTCCCCATCGCCTTTGGGTCTCCCGTAGTTGCTCAGGGGTTGGTTCTGGGGGAAGCGGAAAAAGAGAAAGAAGGATCACTTTTCGACCGGCGGTACAAACCCAGAGCACTAAATCACCACCGTGGCTTTATTTGGACTTACCAGGTTTTCAATGGATCTCTGATACTGCTCTATTTCTCGCAACGTCTCATTGTCCCGTTTGACTTCATTGACATACTGTGCCAAATCCTACACGCACACACACACAAACACACGCGTGCACATCAAAAAGGCGACGAGCGTATTTTAACTTTAGTGCAGAAAGAAAAGTTTGGAAAGTTGCGTGGAGGATTTAATGTTCGTACATTTTTCCCACAGTAAAAGTTTTCAAACTTTTCCAGCACCAAACATTGGAGATAAAAACAATACAAGGAACAAAAGAAGACAGTTTCAATTCACTGTCATATGACGTTACTTTTTTTTTTCCACCAGAGCTGGGTAGTAACTAGTTACATTTTACTCATTTACATTTACTTGAGTAACATTTTTGGGGAAAAATGTTACTCAAATACTTCTAGGAGTATTTTTACTGTGTTGTACTTTTTACTTTTACTTGAGTAATTTCATTATGATGTATGGGTGCTCTTACTTGAGTAAAATGTCTGGATACTGCACCCACAGGCTTGTTTCAACTAAAAAGTCACCAGTTTTTGTTAGTTTTGTATTGAAATAAACTCATTCTTTACTTTGATTTGAATAAAAATATGTTAAAGTAGTGCTACTCTTACTTGGCTACTCTACTACTTCTGTTTATTGCCGTTACTTATAATGTCTTGTAAGAGTATTCCAACAAGAAGGGACAACGCAAACTTAAAATATAATAAAATTTTATGTTTTGAAAATTCTCATACACACACTCTACACCTGACCGGTCCGAGAACAAAACGCAAATTAAAAAAAAATAATACTAATAATAATAAATTCCCCCCAATTTCAATAAGACCGCCTTTAATTTATTCCACAGATCAACAATAAATATTCATTACTCTGAACAGATCGGATTGTGTTAAGCTAAATTACCTTCCTGCTCAAATTAATTGCTTAAACACCGTACAAATGATCACTTGACTTTCTGTCGGGAGTCTTTTCTGCTAACAGTTTACTCCAACTCACATACAAAACTGTGCAGATAGAATATCAAGCACTTCCAAGGACCTTATACAGAAATCAAGCACTTTCCCAACCTTGAAAACACATTATTGAAATTCGTGCATTTTCAAAGATCCTCAAATGTATTCCCCGCTCTTTCAGCTGACATGTTTACATTTTGTCGGATTGCAGCTACAAATCTTTATGCATTTTACTGGGATTTATGAGAGCAGAGCAACATCAGGTTGATGCATAAATGCTCTAAATTTGTAAAGCTGGTGGGTTCGTTAATCACAGCTTCAAAGGTTGAATACTTTATCAAACGCCTAAAAAAAAAAACATTGTCCACTGATTTATTAAATGGCTTAACTAACAAAACTTCTATACTCTCAGCGAATGTTGGGATAGGATTGTAGAAATACCTTCATCGCATCCAGCGCTGTCCGTAGATTACTTTTTTCAGACGGGTCATGGGTGTGTTTTACCAGTTCCTGTTGAACAAAGCAAAAAAAGAAATGAATAAATCACACACAGCAAGGAACAATAAAGATGAAGGCGAATAAAAGATAGCGTACACAAAAAACATTGATAAAGAGTCGGTACATGCGACGTGAAACTTAAGGTTTCTGCTCTCGAAAGAAAATGAAAAAAGTCAGCCCGCTCCTAAAATAAATCAGATACGGTGTGTGCGTGTGTGTGCACTTATCTATAGGAGGTTGTGTGCATGCGCGTCGGTTTATATCTGAAATTATTTGCCGGTGCGACAGCGCTGCGTAAACAAGACATCTAGACCTCGGCGGTGAAGGATAAGGACAGATGTCATGCATGCATGAGGCCACACTGAGGGAGATACTGTGTGTGTGTGGGGGTGTTTGTCCTGCCCAGCGTTTCTCAAATCCCTGGTGTCAGTCAAGCTCAACCTGGGCATTATTATCACAAGCAAGACGACAGAGGCCTATTTATCAAGCCTGTGCTCCGACCTCCCCGCATCCACGGAGATACAGAGGCTGGGAGTGGTCTTCCTGATAGCAGGCGGCCAAACATGATGGACTTATTGAGGGAATTCAAACAGGGGAGAGGAGACAGGATGAGCGCGGGGCGATGATGACAAAAAAAAAAGTGAGAAAAAAAAAAAGACAGAAAGGAAGAGGCGGCGGGTGGAAGCGAGAGGAAGTGACGAGGCATTAGTTGGAAAGATTCTAGATGTCACCGTGTGAGGAAGTAGAGGCTTTATTCAGCACAGCTAGCCGTTACTCAGCTGTTCTACAAAACGATGCGCCTTGTATCTACGCACATTTCTCCTTTTTGTAAATATGATTTTTACTTTTTGGCAGGGGTGCTACAAAATGGTGGGCGAAAGGGGCCCCATGCCCGCTTCTATAAATTTGCTGCCCCCTCTTCCACTGGTCTTCCCTGCCCAGGCACTTTTGAACGCGTAATTTTTCAGATGAATACCGAGATACCAAGCTACAAAGAGTTGTAATATTTACGTATTCACTTTTATCGATCTTTATATCATTTTTTCCCCATTTTTCTCTCTTTATTTACGCCCCCCCTGCCCCCCGGAAACCTAATTTGGGAGTTTTCATTTAAAATCAACATGCTCAAGATGGGACAATTACAATATGGAACTTGTTTTCCCCAAACAGTGCTGTAACCATACCCATGACCTACATAACACATCAACATTATTAGTGTATTACATGAGTAGCACAGACACTTTGATAAATGTCATCATGACATAATTAATAAAAAAGGCTTTGTCCAGTTGAGTTGTTGAGTGTGGGACTTTAGTCATTTCCATGTGTATGCCACTTAACTTTTACCTGATCTACAACTGTAGTTTTGAAAATATTATTTCTACCTACACTGTTGGACATTCCCATGGTGAGCTTCACCCATCACACTATTGCGATAAAACTACAGCTGGCTAATTAGCATATCTGTTAACAGCTCGATTAAAGAGTGGTTCTCAATCCTGGTCATCTCAGACAACTGTCCTTTATGTTTTATACCAGACTCTGCTCCAGCATGCCATCAAATTTACAGAAGCTTGTATAAAAACGTGTGATAACAGATGCAATAAGTATTTTAAGATATACTGCAAAATTTAGTAGGCCAATGCTGAAGAACTCTGCAAGTCTAATTTATGATTTTTGGATCTAAAATCTACAGAGATCTTAAGTTCTCCTGTTTGCTTATTTTCTTTGCAGACAATATTGAAGAAATCTCTATTGTTAATAAGTTCCTTATTATTAAAGTATTGCTAATGTACAAAATGTGCAGAGGAGTGTTATTTTCTGAGAAAATGCTAAAAAAGGACTTCCAGTCTCCGGCCATCTTTCTACTTGTTTGTCTCCGCTGTTGCTCAGACCTCCTTTCATCGCCTTACTTTATTTTCTTCTTTTCTACTTCGTCCTCGATCGTCTGTATCAAATGGCAATTACACTGCGGTCATTCTCAACTCAGTCATAAAGTAGATACACAAACAGTCGGGATGAGCTGCAGAGCCTGAAGGACAAATGCAGGGAGGAGGAGGATGGAAAAACGCAGTCAATGCTGCCTCTGGTGGACACATGGTGTAATAACAGCTATCTTTGAATGAATTTACTGAGGTTTTTTTTTTTTTAGATCAAAAACTTGCTGATTTAGCCGAGAATGTCCTGTTGAGACACTGTTGTTTACAGTGTGACACTGACATCTTAAATGTCTGACTAATGAGAGGTTTGTAGGAAACACAGATGCTGATTTTTGTAGACAACTTACACGGATGATTTGCAGAAAGCTTTTGAAAAACCTTCATATTGCTTCTGAGTCTCACAGAAAGTCAGAAGTAGTCCTTTTTTTTTTTTTTTACTAACTTATCAGAAAAACATATAAGTGAAATCAACTGATGTGTAGCATGTAAATAAATTTCTGGGTTTTTTTTTTTTTTTGTTTTGTTTTTTTTTAAATGCTGTACCTGCAAAAGGAGATGATACTTCAACACCCGCTGCATGGGAACCACAAGCAGATCTCTCAACGTGAACTTGCCATAATTGGCTCTTTTAGAACATTCCTGCAAAAAAGATTTAATAATAATAATAATAATAATAATAATAATAATAATAAAAGAATCATTAATAGGTACATTGTACTATATATTAATCCCTTTGGTGATACTATTTTGCATTTTCCAGACAGGAATTTCTTTATTTTCCAACTTAAACACATGTACTGATCCACATGCTTCAAGTTTTATAGCAAAATGTAATGGTTGATGAATTATCACCGTCTCTTGCAATGCCTCGTTTGCTCACTTGAGGGCATCCTCTTTTCACTCTGTGCAGCTTAAAAACTGTCATCCTGCACTGTGGGACATTTACCCATATCTGTCATTTTAAAGCAGCCTTGAAGCCGTTTACCTCTAGCTTCATGCGCACGTCTTCTCTGTTTTTGCAGATGTCGTCCAGGGTGGTGATGGCCGTCTCCACGTGACTGCAGTATTTCCCATAGATCAACAACCTGCGTCCGATCAGAGCAGAAGGGCCAACCAGTCAGTAGCCAGAACTTTACGCAGATTTTCATAGTTTGATTGCAATCTTACAATTGATACGAGCTCACAAAATTATAAACACTCAGTTTTTTTCCTGTTAAACTAGGAAACAAACACAGTGGGGCTGCAACTAACAATTATTTTTAGTAATCGTTAAGTCTATCAATTATTATAACGATTAATAAGATTTTTAAAAAATGGCACATTTTAAAACGATTTTTCATTTAGCTACGTAAGCTTTTGTACAATATTAGAAATACATTGAAAAAAAAAAGCAATTCAATCCCTTTTTTAAATAAGAAAATAAAAAAAAAATTACCTAAAATGCAATAATGGCACTCATTTAATACATTCGAATCCGATTAGACAAAATGTACATATTTTTGAACAGTTTTGGGTTAATTACTGCCCTGATTATATTTTTTATTTCAGCAAATGGCTGTGTACTCAAGTTTATTAATAAATTACCAAATTAGTTAGCAATTATTTCAATAACTGATTAATCTGATTAACTCCAGCATAATAAAAATGAAATCTGAGCATGTTTTGTCAAAAAGTGAAGGAATGAGAGGTTGTAATATTGCATGATGTTGTCCTGCTTTCACGAGGAAGCGAGAAAAAAAAACAAAAAAAAAAAACAGTAAAAATTAGATGCTCCTGATGTTGCTTTGTACCTTTCTTTAAAACTTATGAAGATCTGGTAAAGGTTTTGGGAACTTCTCTGGTGGACCGACTCTTGGATTTCCAGCAATAAACCCTTGTGAACCTTAACCAGATCCTAAAAAAAGCAGACAGAAAAGTAAATAAATCAATGCTGACCGTAAAACACTTGTTATGATTATTTTCCCCTATCCTGAGCTCTAAAGGTTTTGTAGCAGGTACATTTCATTAAAATTTAAGACCTTTTAGTCTCAACGGACATACCTGCAACCTAACAACAATACTCGACTGAGCTTTAAATGTGGCAAGAATTTTACTTGCACTTTGTTTCAACAGCAGAAACATTCACAGAGCAAAACCTGAAGGAACATAAAAGCCCCAGATCCCACGGTCAGACTCGAAGCAGCATGTATCAATAAATTTTGTAGGGCAAAAAAACTTGCGTGGATGTTTTGGTTGTCAGCAGAGATTTGCACAATCAGACTTTGCTGACATTTTGTGCACATTTGAAGTTGTAAAATAAATAGAACATATATTGGTATATTATATTTCTGCCCTTTTAGAAAAAGATTGACTCTCTCCAAATTTCCCCAGGAGCCAACTTTAGAACCTAGCTAAACAAAATCTAACTTTTAGCTAACCATCAGCTGCAAACGACTTGTCTGCCAGTAAGTTATCATTTTATGTAACCTGTATTTATTTGTACTACTAACAAACATTTGCTATGATACTATTCAGCAAAGAAACAGAAAACACAGACGATGTTTACCTGTTTTGCCTCTGAAAAACTAGCATTGTCACTGTTAGCATGTTAGCATAGGGGATTTTAGCTTCTAGCATGACTGCTGGAAATAACAATATCAAAAAAAGAAGTTGTTATAATATATATTTTTTAAAAATACATGGCTGCTTTTCAGAGTAACATCGCAGAAATTGTTTTACTCCTAATAAACAATTGCTATATAAGTCTGCAAAGCAACAAAAAACTGAAAATTAGCACTGTCACTGTTAGCATGGAGCACATTAGCTTCTAGCAGGCCTGCTGCCAGTCAAGACCACTAATAGAACTACAATATTTTAAAAAAGACAGTTATTATAAAATTTTAAATATATTACATACAAATAAGTAAAACTGAATAACAGAAAATAAATTTGGAAATGTATGTTTATCAGTAGTTGGTGTGGCTCAAACTTTACTTAACTTCCAGTTGACCACATTCAAAGACAATAACTCACCGGAATATTCACAAACACCTTCCCCATCTCGACCGTAGAAAAAAACATGGTGAGAGGCATCATAAAGTGCTGCAGGAGAAACAGAAAGAGAAAAGAACGCATGGGAATGAAAGCTCGTTCCTCCAGTGAAAGTGGGGGAGTCATTTTGAACGAGACGCAGCCATATTATGGAGGCCAAGCTGCAAAGAGCTGCAGTAAGCAGAAACAACCAGGCCTGTCTGGGTCACGGCGATAATCTCATTTTCAGAGTGTGCAATTTAATGATTTCCTCTCTCCGAAAACTCCCACCACATTGTCAATTCTGCATCTCAATGGAGAAGGGGAGAGCAAACGAAATTTCGCCATAACAAAAGTCATCTACCGAGGCTCTCCCCTGGGAAATCAGGCGAGGGCCTTTTTTGAGGACGTGAACATACACAAGGGGAAGAAGACAAGTGGTTTTGGCTGGGGGTCTGGAACCGGTGGGTCTCCTACAGTCCTGGGAAAATGCAGAGTTAGATGAAAAATATGTACTTTTGATGTAAAAAAAAAAAATAAAATAATAATAAAAAAAAAAAATGGTATTGTTCTGGACTCCACTTTCCAGAGTTCATCTTCCTTTACGTCCATTTTGGAAAATAAAACACAGAGTAGAAAAAGGCTAAATCTTAGTCCTTAAACTCATTCTACTGTTTGACAGCATTTTTATTTTTTTTCTGTTTTCCCCCCCCTATTTGGAGTGAGTTTGTTTCAATTTCACATACAGCGGTGAAGGAGATTCCATTGATTTTCAGTGCTCTTGAAAATACCCTTTAGTGGGTGTAATTTTGTCTAACAAATTTCCATTTTTTTTTTCCATCAAAGCAGCTGAATGAAACCTCCAATACACTTTGGTTAAAGGAAAGTTACTATATTATGTTATAACTGGCAAACAGCAATAATTCACCCCTTTTGTAAAGCTTATTTATGTGCAAGTTGTTTTAATTATATCTTGCAGTTACTGTAATAATTCCTCTTGAAACAAAAAGTATTTTAGTAGCCGTCATATATAAAGCAAACTACTTTTTGCTTATATTCAGATCTTTACCTTAATTATTCTTGTATGTTAAATAGGTTTTATGATGTCGTGCAATTTAATTATGACATGCAATAATGGGAACGACTTCAAAAGTTTATCGTGTATTTTTAGGTAAGTGTTTGGGGTGTTTAGCCTTGTTGTCTCGCAGCAAAACGATTTTCGGAAGAGTCCTGAATCCAATATTTAGTGGGGGGAAATGCTAATTTTCACTCTTTTTCTCCTGCTGTACCTTACTCTCTACCAGTTGGGATACAAACAGATTTTATTGATCATTACAGATGCTTGGTGCAACCCTTTGTTTCAGTTTTCCGATGGTGTGTTTTGGAGATTTTTGTTTCGTCTCCCTTTCCATTGTCTTCATTAGAAACAGTACAAAGATAACCTTAGGTTCTTGTCAAACCTTGCATTTCCCAATTCTCATTTTAGTTTTTCCTTCCCCCCCCCAGGTACAGCCAGGTTTATTCATTTCATTTTTGTCAAAAATCCACACAAGGTCTACAAGGTTAATTCTCTTAGGTAGACAAAGGGGCCTCGGTGTCAGGCCACATCTATACTAAAGGGAAACAAGAAGACAAACAACAAATTAAAAGTTCATATTAATACTATGAATGACAAATTATGCATTGCATTCTGTTAAAGTGTTCAAGATATAAGCTGTCAGTAAACAGCAGTACTATCCGATTGTGATAGAATGAGTTTACTTTAGAGTCTTATGAAGAGATGAATACTTGTTGGACTGATCAGAAAATACATTTTCTATATAATTCATACAGACACTATTTTCAAAGTTGTTTTTCCACCCCCCTCCCCCATCATTGAAACTCTGGCCACCTTCAGGTTGAACTTCCAACACTGAAAAAAATCATACAGAAAGTGAGGAACTCAATACATCTTCCTTAACTACACGCATAAACACTTCCATGTGTTTCCAAGGAACATTACCGTCGTTAACTCTTTGGGTCCAGTATATGCAAAGTATATCAGCAGCGTTGTGTTACGGCTCGTTCAGAGCGGTGTAATGACTTCCATTTGTCAGTGTGAGCGTACCTTCTCTATGGACTCCAGGGTCTCGGTGTATTTCTCCTCTGTCTGCTTGATCTCTGTTAAGCAGCAACTCCTAATGTCGACCTCTGCCTGCTTCTGGAACGCCTACACACACACGCACACACTCACATGGTTACCGTGTCGGCACTGTGGGCTTACAATCCGTCCGACCAGATGTAGTTGATCCAAGCCTCGGAGTGAGGTCAAGGGTTACACATGCTCGCTAAAGTGTCTGCCAAATATGAAAGAACTTTTTTTTTTTTTTTTTTTTTTGCTAAACCAGAGGGAGAAAATGTGGCAAAGTAACTAAGCATGAAATTAGATATCATGTTTCTGCCTGTTTTCATTTTGAAGACTAATTAGGTGGAAAATTGAGATATTTAGCTTAAATTTAGTCTGATCTGCAAAAGCGGGAGTTTTTTTTTTTTTTTTAAACCGTTCCACCATCTGGACGTGAGATGGAGGCTACAGACGGAACACAAACCGGAGGAGGGATGGCTTCTGTCTTCATCAGGTCCTCGTAGATCTCGCCGCCTTCTTCGTCCTCGTACACGCAGGCGTACAGGTCCTCTTCGTCCTCCACGCCGTTCTCACTGTGGACGCACACAGAGTGTGTGAGCGGGACCGCACGGCGTCACGCTGCCGACGTGGAGAAATGACTTTCGCCATCCACATCGATCACGCGAAAAGGCTCACGCAAAGTACTGCCTTTTACAGCTGTGGCCCGTGACGCCGTGCAGAAGAGGATGCTTGGTCATTTGGGAGTGTGAAGGCGGTTCGGGCTTCTTAATGCTCGCATCTGAGTTCATGAGGGTAAGTCGGAGGGAAAGCTTAGACTTAAGCTTTGGTATAAAATAGCTATTTCTCGAAGAACAAAAGGTCCACGTGTACAGTGTGGAGGCACATGTAGTGGGATCCTTATTAAAAATTAATACAAAATGTTCAAATCAATTCATCTTTAGTTGTAGTAACACAATTTCAAATCCAACTCATAATTTCAGTACAGTTGAAACCAAAAGTAAAAAAAAAAAGACTGATATGCTTCTTTCCCCTCTCTATCTGAAGCTAGATCAGACCAAACGTCTCTTGTTTTATGTTAGAATTACCAAAATTATTTCTAATTGCTAAATGTCACTGTAACGAGAGAAAGAATATGTCAGATTTATGTTTCAATGTCTTCAAAGTCAGAGGTTTACTTACAGAATTATTACTATCTCTTTAAACATTGACGGATTGACCGGATCCGCCATTGGACCTGGACTATCCAATGACGGGTCGTTAGACAGACCAGTATGTAAACTTCTGGGTTCAACTGCATGTAGATTATCTGACTGATCAGTGAGATTTAATATCCCTTTATCACAAACTATATAAAAGGGATTAAGAACATACAAGAACAAAAATGGTAACTTATTCCTCCAGTTTAATGTTTTAAGCAATACCTCCGGCACTCTTTCAATTTTGCCAACATGTTTCTTCTCACTGGAAGTAATATTAATGTTTTGTAGCGGTCCAGTCAAAGGCCAGACTTGAATCTGATAGAGAATCCGTGGACACACCAGTGGAAACGCATAAAAGCTGGTCAGCACTCATAAAGAATAAAAATCTGTTATTAAACGCAACTTTTTAGTAAAATATTAAGTTGTTTATATAACATGTGTTCCTTTATCATCTTTCGACAGATTTTTGTCTCATTTCCCAGCAGGCTCAGCCTTCCTGAAATGAAGTTTACGCCCAAACATGGCAGGGGTATGAATAACATTGGACTTAGCCACGGCTCTCCTTGCCAAAAAGATTTACAACGTACATTATTATTATTATTATTAACTAACTCGTCATTTAAAACCGCACAGGAAATTTCGGGCCGGTCCAACTACAAGAAAGATGCTGTGTATAAAATGGATACTTTCTGCTGCCTGTGCAAGTCTCATTCACATGTAAATGGAGATTCTGATGAGAAAAGCAGAAGTTTAAGGCTGCGTTTCAGGTTTTTAAAGATCTAGAAAGTTTCCCTTAGCAGATCAGATGGATTATTTCTGCAAGGTCAGCAGTCTACATGCTTTTTTTTTTTTTTTTTGCATGTAAATTTCTGGCTCTGGCTTATACATTTGGAAAGCTTTAAATGTGTCCGACCTCATCCTGCAGCTGGCTGGCTGGTTTATCTCTGCCGCTGCTTCCTGTGCAAATGGAGCTGTCAGCGCTAAACATAGAGCAGATCACTGCGAGGCGTCCCAGCATCTTTATTACCATGGACTCATCTGCCCCCGCAGGCTCCAGCTACAATCCTAAAACATCTTTATAGTGCAACTGAAGAATTAAACCGCGCACAAAAGGTACCATGTCAAAGTTTGGTGTATTTCATGGGGGATTTAAAACTTTAGTATTACTGGTTCTAAACGAATATGAACTTGTTTCCTTTGAATCCTTTGAGGGCTGAAAGCGCTGCATCTTTTTCGTTACTTTGACAATTTCTCATTTTCTGCAAATACAAAAATTTTTGCTTGGAATTTCGAAGACATGTTGCCTGTAGTTCATAGAATAAAAGAACAATGTTCGTTTTACTCAAACATATTCCTAGGAAAAGTAAAATCAGACAAATTGATCATTTTTTTTCCAGAGCTGCAATTGTGAAATAAAAAGCAAACGTTGAGTTTTCAAACCAGTTACAGATAAAAGTCGTTTTAGCGCATTTTGGATTCAGATCCTTTTACTCCGATAATTCTAATAGTTCAGGGAGAAATTTGTGGAGATGTTTAAACCAGAATTTGATGCTACGAAACAATATACGAGGCTTCGAACTTCTAACGGAGGAAATGGGGCGCACCGATTTCAGTTTTCTGGCCGATGCAGAAAAGTTGCATTAGTTTTTGCAGTGTTGCGACCGAAAATAGAACCGTGGATGTTCTGACAGCTCAAATTCAGTATAAAATGATTCTCAGAAAAAAAAAAATCAATAACAAAAAAGCCACTGTGGTGTCTGGCTATGTTTAGATAAAGGCATAACTGTACCTGCTGACCTGTTTGCAGTTAGAGTGGATTATATTGTACGACTACTTTCTTTGACTTTAATCCCGAAAGTTCAGAAGTCTCAAAATGTGTCAGCATGAAGTTAAAAATGTAATAATTTAATTGTCTTAATCTCTTATTTTCTCTGATCCCAGGACATTAGCCTCATGAGTAAAAATCATGTCAGGCTGTTCTGGATAGCACGAGTTGTATCGTCTCAAATAACAACAAAAAAAGTTTGGTATTCAACAAAAATCTGCAAAATCTTGCACTAAATGGGGCGTGAATAACGAATGACGAAAGTCCAGTCCCACACAACTTGTGGTAAGCTGAGAAAAAGCTGTGGGGGGGCACAAGGGGCCTGAGCGCACGCCGGGAGCAGCGGAGGAGGTGGCTGCCTACCAGTCGACACCCAGGGAACAAATGCTGCCCTCGTCAGCAAAACGCTCTTTTGTTTTAACAGGGCAGGAAGCAGAGACTGTGTTCGAAGAGGAAACGTACTCGATCAGGTCCTCCAGGTGGTTGTAGATGTCCTCATCTTCCACGCGCTCCTCTGTGGGAAAATGTCTGTGAGAGGAAACACACATTTATTATTTGTGAAATAATCAGAAGACGCTTTACTGGGTGTTGGGTGCGCAGTTCTCTCTCTTTTTTTTTTTTTAAAAAACAACAACAAAAAAACGACATACCTGATTCCCATTTGTTGCGCAATGCTCGTGTGGGAAAGTTTGGACAGCGTGTCCATAACCTGGGATAAAAAGAGAGACATTTTTTTTGTTTTTAATATTACTTTATTACATTACAGAAGAACAGAAACTGAACGTTCTCTTTCATTTATACGTGGGGACACAAGATGGCAGCATTTTCTAATACGTCTGAAAAACCTGAGCTGTTATTGCAGTGAAATGTTATAATCAAACCTCTTTACAGTAAATCCAGTTAAAGGAAAATTATTGGTCAGACCCCTTTACCTCCACCATTTTAGCCACATAAATGTATTTTTGGGGGAATTTAGAGGACAAAACCACTTCAAAGGGCAAATAACTGTTGAAGGAGAAAAGTGGTATGTGATTTTTATTTTTATATTCCCAGACAAACATCTGAAACTACACTGGATGTAGATGATTTTGTGCACGGCTCCTGCGCTTTTGTACATTTGTAGAAAAACCTGCATGTCCTTTGAGACGCGGCTAACTGCATAGCAGGTTTTCCTGCGGCTTTCTTCAACAATGTTTACGTCTAAAAGTTTCTGAAAAAAACAAACAAAAAAAACAAAAAAGTGATACTATTATCTAATTAAATTTGGTAGTCAGTTGGTATTCCAAAGATATTTTTCTTGCACAAAGTAAAACAGAAAAAAAGTTTAAAATGCATCTTTTGTTTCACTTTCTAAACCTGAACTCCTTTGTGTTGTTCTGTCTCATAAAATTCTAACAAAATTCATCAACATTTCCAACAAAATTCATAAAGATTTCCAGAAGCAACAGGGCAAAATTCAGGTGTTTCAAGCAGAAACAGTAGTGGGGGCTCACTAAAAGAAAACATTACCTAACCTCAAGAGTAACTGATCACTAGGTTCGTATGATTACTAATATACGGTCCATGATTTAATCCCGCTGTGCTCAGCCCTTCACCCTGGACTGTGCACATGTGGGAGCTATAGTGGTGAATCAGTCCTACTAAATAAAGCTTTAATATCGCTCACTCATGCCCTACGACCCCTTCCACACCACGCTTCCCTTCACAGGTCACGGCCGCACACTTTCATCCACACCAAACGCATCACATGTGTAACATGGATAAATCTGCCCCGCAGCGAACTTTCCGCAACCAATACCGGTCACATCTCCTGCTCTGTCCAGCAAATGGAGTAAACAGTGGCAGGTGAGGACAGACCCGGGGATCAAGTTGTCCCAGCCAACATCCTTCCCCCAGTTCCTAACTCACGGAGCTCTGGAAGCTGCTGCTGCTGCTGCTTTTTAAATCCGGCATCTGGGGCTTTTACTATCAGAAAAGCCTGTTAGGTAAGCGGACTTCTGCGGGTCACAAGGTGGGGTCATGAGAAAGAAAACGGGTGACATTTCACACTTCGTCGTCGCATCCGGAAACATCTCTGACCGCTGGGAACAAGTTGACGTTCGGCTACGTGACGTCAGAGCAGAGTTTGTTTGTTACGATCAAAGAGGAGTATCAGCAGGGAGCAGATGAGTGGTGGGAGGTGGTGACGCCGTCACAGCAGTGGGCGACTGCGGATCATCAGGAGAACATTAATTAGCTTGCATGCACTGACTTTAAGCTGTCATTAAAAAAATAAATAAATAAAAAAAACATCTGCAGAAACTGAAAAGTGAGCTTTCCATAACTGCAACGCATCAGTGTGCCGCTATGCTCTGCATCCTTTAAAATGTTTTATACATATAAACATGACAGCTTCAAGCCTGATAGACAAAATCCAGGGTAAAAAAAAAAAAAAAAAAAAAAAAAAAAAAACTCAAACGCTCTTGAACGTATCCTAATGCAATTGCTTTGGATGCAAAGGTATCACTGTATGTACAATTACCAAGCAGATAGTGTTCCTCAGCAGTAGTTTATCTGTTGAGTGAACACAACGCGCAGTCGGCCCAAAAATAAACTGAAACGAATGACTTCAACCTGAGGGGAATCTCCTGAAACTGTATTATATATGGTGCTGTGCAAAATGAGTTTAACAAAAAAAAAAAGAGTAGTGAACTAAAAGGACTGCCGTTTACCGGTAGCAATGCTAACCATGCTTGTGAGGTGGTGTCGTCAAGGGATCAAAAAAAAAAAAAAAAAACGTGAGAAGAAAACAGAATCAGCAGCCAGTTCCAAGTCCTTCTCATGGATTTCCTGACATCCATCTCAAGTTGCCAAACACGCTTACTGGTCAAATGCAGAACTTGCAGCACACCTGCAGTTCGTCAGACTGCACCACGAGAGGACAGATCACACCAAGCAAGAAAATCTAAACAAAGAACCAGGAATAAGGTTATTAATCTAATTTACAAATGAAATGGTCTGCACACTAAAGCATTTACAGCAGGGCAACTCAACAGGGTTACTTTAAAGAAAACAAATTATGCAAAAAGAAGGAAAACCCTCCATTTGGTTGTATCCGCTGATGCAAGCAGTGACATCATACAATGTGACCAGGAAGTGCTGGGCTGGCCCCTCCCACATATCTGTAGTGGCTACAGCATCCAAAGGGACAAACAATGGTGAGTACAAAAGATGCTAAATGTCGACTCTTCAAGCACTTTGTCTCTGTAATATTATT
Source organism: Girardinus metallicus (assembly GCA_903067095.1). Classification (NCBI taxonomy): domain Eukaryota; kingdom Metazoa; phylum Chordata; class Actinopteri; order Cyprinodontiformes; family Poeciliidae; genus Girardinus; species Girardinus metallicus. The sequence continues at coordinate 46,334 of CAEGAE010074088.1, forward strand.
AAAAACATTTGGTTTTTTTTGGACACAGACCACTTTCTCAAACACACGGTGTGACGTCACCCCTGCTCCTAATGTAAATAATTACTGACCGACATCTGTCAAAATTTTACAAGATCCGGAGACTGGAAACTATAATGGACGCAGCTCTTAAAGAGAGCAGTTATATAAAAGCTAGTTGAGACATCTTTTTAGAGTCGTGCAAGCAATTATTACGTTCCCAGTCGATTTTATTAGTCATCTAATGTTGATCACTAAACCTCATTTTAACATAACCTTGTAGCATAATAGCTTTAAAAAGACAAAAAAAAACTAAAAAAAAAACGACACAAGCGTGCGTACATAGATGACCTTTAGTCCTAATTTATCATCATTCTTTTCAGTGCTGCAGCCTGTAACATGTGAACGACCCATTTACGGGTCAGAGGTACAGCATGTTCAGATATCTGGAGGTTTTCCAGTTGTAGCTTTCGGGAGACTCTCGAGGGTGAAGGGCGGGAGAAGCAAGTGAGGCGCTGCGATATTTTGGCTTCGCTGACTCTATGAGTCACAGTTTCACAAACTCAAATGGCCATCTGTATAAAACTAGAGAGATTTTTTTCTTTCTGACTCACATGAATTAGGTTTGTCAATACTCATAGGAGTGAGCTCAGCATATGGGAGTGTCAGACTCTAAGAGGATATTTGGGTGTTTACCCCTCAACAACCAGGAAAGGAAAACATACCGGCATCACCTGCAGTGGCGCGCACAGGGATTTTGGGGGGCACTTTTTGACAAAGTGTCAAAAAGGGCACCTTGTGTGAGATTTGTTTTTACAGGTCACTACACTCGTTTCAGAAGGGCACTTTTTGTCCAGAGGAAAAGGGGCAAGCACCACCTAGTGTCTGTCTGTCCGTGCGTGTCCGTAAGTCACCTAAGTCAAAGATAGCAACGAAAGCAGCTGAGTTTCTCTCACACCATTTCTTGAAGAAAGTGTATCATCGAAACTGTCATCAGGGACGGAAGCTGTTTGCTCAGTTCTCCTTTTGGATTTTCTCTTCCATAGAAAGTACTCCTCTCCTAGTACGAATAGGTGTCTTACTGCGTCCTTTCTTGTCTTACATCAGATTGTTGCTCATTATGCACTGAAAAAACACAAAATATTAAAGTATTTTTGATCTAGTTTCTACTGCAACTATTTTTGTACTCTTGAAACAAGACAAAACTAACTTACAAGTAACTTTTCAGCAAGAAATAAGTTATAAGTGAAATTATTCAGCAGTGGAGCTACTAGTTTTTAATCAACATTAAGAAATTATCTACTATCTACTTGAACCAAGCTCATATATCTTGCAGAAAAGCTATTTGTAAGTCAGTTTTGTCATATTTGCACTTGAAACTAGACCAAAAACACTTGGTAAGACTTTGTGTTTTAACAGTGTGACCTTGGTTTTGCTGAAGGTTTCTTTCTTGCTCGCTCAAAATGATGGGAGAGCAAAATCAACAACTCAATGCAACTGGCTGGACTCACACAGCTAGATGTGATGGCTTGAATTGGATTGCATGTAATTTGACAATGTGATCGGATCACATTTGAAAGAATGTATTAGAATTGAATAAAACACTGGGCTTTTCTCTATACAGAGCCAATAACGAGAGCCAAAACTGACACGAAGAGTTCCCCGTTTTTGATTTTTTTTTTAGGATGGAAGTCATTCATTTCACACGCAGCTTTGGTCACTCAGCGTCTGGGTATACACAGCGATAATTGAAAACCCTTCACGGTCTTATCTGACCACAACCTTTTGTGTTCAGAAATTTGAGTAATCCATAAATTAGCTTGTATGTACAGCATGTTCAGCAGCTGAGGAACCACTGACATACTTCCCAGTTGTAGCTTCCAGGAGTTTCTCAGGGACAAGCAGTGAAGCGGCTGCTTTTTTTTTTTTTTTTTTTCGCTTCGCTGACTTTATTAGTCACGCATGTACTAACCTAAATTAGGAAGACTTAACGTATTCATTTTCATTTAGCTTTTTACACATTTTGTCACATTACGACCACACACATTAAAATATTTTATTAGAGCAGGGCAACAGAAAGTAGGTCATTAATGTGAAGCTGAAGTAAATTACACAAAGTTTTAACGGTTTCTAGAAATAAAAATCTAAAAAGAGCGGCATGTGTCTAATTTAATCTCAGCAAAAATACAGTTGTTCTGTGAAAGCCTTAAAGGTTAAGAGAAGGTTACCCTGAAACCAGCAACGTATGGCAGAGAGCAAACACCACACATCCTCCTGAACCCGACAAACCCAGGGGGAAATATGGCGGTGGCATCATTATGCTGTGGGCGGTGCTTTTCTATAGTAGGGACAGGCAAGCCGTGGTCAGATTTGTCTCGCCTAAACATGCAGCCGGAGCTATAATGCAGTGGTTTAGAATAAATAAACTAAATAAATACGCCGTGTATTACAGGGTTCTAGTCGAAGTCCAGTTCCAAATCCAGTTGAGTTTTTATTTGTTGGGAGAAAAACACCTAAAACTAAGTTGCGTTTTCCTTCCACTTCACAATTACGTGCTAATTTGCTTTGTTCTAACATATATTTAGACGTTGCTGTAATGGGACAAAATATGAATATAAAGGGATGTGAATAGGTCTGCCACAATAACAAATTTTGCTGGACGATAAATTGTCCTTTTAAGTACTATAATAAATGATAATATTGTTGTCTTGAGACCATCTTCACGTAAAGTATAAGACAAATAAACTATAATTTTATTTTTATTACCCTTCAAAAAATATTAAAATTCAGATCAGGCTTATTTTAACTCATCACGCGATTAATTGATACCGTCATACCACCACTGTGCTCTTCTGTTATGCAGAAAACACCTTGATTTCAGCCACATCTGGTTAAGAAAGCAGAAGAACACAGGCTGTAGCAAGACGCGCGGCAACTACCGAAACGGTACGCTTCAAATGAACATAAGAATCAGAAATCATGTCTGAGGATGTAGTATCCACCACCTCTGATCTGAGCGTTTCACCTCAGATCAGAGGTGAAACGCTCGGCAGGAGTCATGTACCGCTGTGTAACCTCAGATGATCAAGGCTGACAGGGCCTCTTTGATGCAGGCTAATAAACCTGCCCCGACTGACCGCGGCCGCTCCTCCGGATCAACCAAATCACTACAGTCCAATTAAAGCCCGGCGAGGGATGTGTCTGTGCAGCAGAAACCGAGCCAAGAGCACAACATGTGGATGTGTGCTAACGTCTGTTTGAAGCCGCGCAGCTGCTAGGCATCCCAATGTAATTACATAATAGACAGGTAAGAGAAAAAGAAAAAAAAAAAATCATGTATATACTGTATACGGTGAGCGCTCCTAATCATATCAGGCTGAGGGCGAAGCGCACAAGGCGTATGAGTAACATCAAAGATCAGTAGCAGCGGCCGCACACATCTACTGATCATCTATTCTTTATTTATCCTGACCGATCATTCACTCTTATCTAAATATAGAGGGCACCTCCTTTTTTCTTTTTTTAAGTTGTGTAGTACGCCAGCAGTCTTATTGGTTTCGGATACAACCCAGCGTGCTGTCCTAGTTTTCTGCTTTCAGCTTTTATGTCACCTTTCTATGGTTCCTTTTATTTTCTTTCGTCTCCCCCCCCCTCACAACCCATCTAAATTAGTGATTACTAGCTAAAAATAGAGTCCACTTAGGTACTTCACTAGAATACATAAGCTGTATTGAAGGTTTTACAGAAGGAATTTTCTTTGGTAGCTAAAAATGATTTGGTTACAGACACCAAACATCTGTAACAATGTTGTCGAAATGCCAGATTTGGCCAACCCAATTTCCAGAATAATTCCAGCTTCTTTTTTTTTTTTCTCAAATTTGTGACAAATATTTCTACAGTAAAAAAATCTTAAAATATCGATCCTTCAAAAAAGATAAACGGATGGACGGACCAACATGTGGAATGCTGGACTGATAAAACCTTTAGAAAATGTGATAAGGAAAAACATTTTTCCAACAAAATCAAACTTAAACTCACAAGTAATGTTGACGCGACCGTGAATGTAGGCTCACTCTCCTCGTGGTCTTTGTCATGAATCTTAATCAGCTCGACAGCTTTGAATAAACTACTGTTGAACTGAATACACAGATCCAAGAAAAGTACCATCTTTTCTTCACTCATCTTACATTTTGTCTTTTATGCCAATGTATTTAAAAACATTGCATCTATGCATATGCCAATGAATTTGTGGATTTATTGAACACTGATACAGTCATGTCTTTGAAGTATATGTCCTGATTTGATTCACTCCTTAAATAGTGCATGTATATCAGAATCAATGGTGTGGATTTCACAGTGTCAAACTGATTCAAGACAGAGTGCAATAACTTGTTTTATGACATACCTGCCTTTTTTTATTTATTTAAAAATCTACTGAAAGTCTGCGAATGAAATTTCAAAGCTTAATCAGAGCCCTCAAGTTGTCAGACAATTATTCTCTGTCGATTTCGAGCGTTTGGTAAGCCAGGGTGAGTGAAGCATCTGGTTAGCAAACAGTGTGATTAAGTAGTGTTATGATTGGGTCCTCACTGTGATATCTGTGACAAATTTATGTATGTGTATTCTTCAGTAGTTACGCACATTTTTAGATATAATGTTTAAGAGCCTCAGATGTTCTGATTGACCAGGCATACATATACATGCATAAATATATACATGTTCTTTTTTTTTTTTTTTTTTTGGGAAGTGTAATTTTATGGTTTTGTCACCTCCATCTTGGCTATATTCGAGAGAAAATATAGCTGAGTAAACCTCGCCACCTTGACCAGAGGGTGTTAGGACCTTCTGTTCACTGTGGTGAGTTGAACTGATTCCACGTTGGTGGTTATAGCAACGTGTTTCGTCACAAAGCGTGTGATTTGCAGCTATCTGCATTTGGAGCTGCTTTAGTTTTTTTTTATTTTTTTGCATGAGAACCAACACACGTTTTTTTTTTTTTTTTACGAAGGTGAATTTATAACATTAACTGACGTGTCCCTGTGTGAAGAGAGCTTCTTTTAACGTATTTTGATGTAAAATGACAATAAAGGAAGCTTGAGATGAACTAAACACAATTGAGCCTTCACACAACATTTAGCCAAAAAAAACAAAAAAAAAACAACAACAACACATTTTTGTTGGGAAAAAAAAAACACCTTCCATACTGGAACCACAGAAAACATCCCACCTGACACTTCTTTTTTTTTTTTTTTTTTTTTTTTAAGAATGCACAAGTACAGCTGGTGTTAACACCAAAGCGCAGTTTCTTTGTTTAGAATTATGGTGGTGCAGCAACGCTGCTGGGCTCTTTGAAACTAGACCTGGTCCCTGTATACATATCAACAGGTCATTTCGATTCCATTTGAAGTAAGTGATCCCCCAAAAACCCCTCGCGCTGGAGCTGTATCGACAGTGTCTCTCTCTCTCTGTTTGCCGTTGCCTGATAAAACATTCATGAAACGCCGGAAGCTTCCGGTAAGTCACTACGATCCCCTTTTACGTTGTCAGAAAGCAAACCACAAGACGTGGTAGGGCAGCTTCCTGAGTTTTTCGCCACGGTTTGCCCATGAAATTGATTATTGCTACTTGTCCGTAAACGTTTGAGTGTGTTTGCTAAATTGCGTTGCGATTGAGTAGCACGGATTTCTTACAGAAGCAGCCGGTGCATTAATTCCAACCCACAAAGAGCAAATGAAAAGTTGATTGGCTCAGAGGGAGATGAGTTAATGTTTGACAATCAGTGCCATCCCTCATTAAGGCCTATCATACATAATTAGTGTGTTTAGATACACACACACCCATACGGCTGATTAAAATGCTGAAGGAGTCACTGCCATTTGTCGTTTGACTTTGTTCGCCTCAAACATGTTTCTCGTAAACTTGTTTGTGGGAAACAAGACATTCGTGCAAAACTTTATGTACAACATGTTTTTATTTGAATAATTTTAGACTGAATTAAAAGTAAATTAATCTCAAACATTTTTTAAATTAATAACTTAACTGATAAAGACACACTTTTGACACAAAAAGAACCCGCATCAGGTGTTGTTTGTGAACATAAAGTTTACAGACATGCTCTACTGCGCTTCTTTTTTTTCTTTTTCTGTCCTCTGCAAGTACAAAACCTTTTACGGTTTTCAGATTGTGTTTTATTTAATCATAATCCGTTCTCTGAAACGATAATTTTAGGGAAACTGTTGTTAGCTTGTTGGCAACAGTGGCTTGCTTTTTTCGTAAGTACATAAGAAGATGATTTATCTGCAGCTGTGTGGTGATATCACTGTCTTAACGTCTCCTTAACTAACTATATGTGGACAGACTGCTCACATATGGAGTATGTGAGCAGTTTGACGACTGTGTCCTCAAAACCATGATTTCTCAGCCAACAAACTTATTTTGCTAATCTAATGAACACCTAAATTTATATTCGTTGTTATAATCTGTACTTAATATAGAATCTTCTTGACAGCAAAAACACAATTTATTTTTTGTCCGACCATAAACAAATGCAGACACTAACCCTAACAAGTAAAACACAGACTGAGTAGAACAGTTTGACTTTCAGCTGTTTCTATTCACTGCTGCTGTGTGTTAGCCATGAACAGCTAAAAGAAGCTACGAAGGTGGCATGTTCATGTGAGTTAATCCTACTTCAAAAAGATCTAAACTACAACAAAACATGACCTCAAAGCGTCTGCGGGATGCTTGCCAAGTTTTTTTCATTTTTTTTAAGATGTTACTTTGTACAACGAGCAGTTTCAAACATTGTACACACACTTACTACCAGCTTCCAGTCAGTCACAGCCAATAGGGAAAATTAGAAAACGATGCTTTGAGTATTTTGGGTTTTTTTATTATTTTTTCAAGACGTAATAACAACATCTCAACAGGAAAAGGGTCAGAAGTGAGGTTATTCTTGCTGTCCAGGTAAATCACATCAGCCTCGGACAGGGAGCCCCGCAGGATGCGCACTCACAAGACATCTTCACACATGGATTCACGCTCTCGCTACCAGGTCTTCAAAAATCCTTCACCCTGACCCTCCCTGTGCGCTTTAAGTTCACTTTATTAGGCGGGACTTTTGCTCGTACGATCGCACATTTGCTCGGTTTTCTCCATGAACACACCGATGCTACGACACACACGTCCGATCCGTTAAATTTTTACTCCACAGCTTTTGAATCAGCTCAACTGACACACACACACACACACACACACACACACCCTGCTGTTACATAACTCTGTGTGACGGATGAGTGGAAAATAAAACTGCTCTAGGTGTTTAAAAAAATTGTTTCAGCTCTTTAAGCAGGTCTAGCCTGTCTGATATTTGTCAAAATGACATTTTAATAATTCATTTTCATAAATCTTTTAATTACAGTTTCAATTTAAACGTAACTTGGAATATTCAAGCATTTTCCTGCTATATCCTGGTGGTGATAGAGTATTGGTGAAGTATTGGTATTGGCAGGGATGCTCAAGACTTTTTCTCATTGTTTCTTCACACTGGTATGACGACGCTGTGCAGTTACACAAAATTTTAACAAAAACGATAAAAAACTCAAAATGCAAAGTCCATTTAGAAAGTTTGAGAATAAATTTGAAATGTTTTTCTCAATCACTACAAGTAGCTTTGTGATTGAATTAAATAATTAATTTAAATAATAAAATTATTATACACCTTCATGAGACGTGTCAAACAAATGATTAACTAAACAAAACAAAACAAAACAGGTGATGAACTTGTGAAAGTCAGGGGTATCCTGGCAACAACTGAGCTGATGACATCACATTCAACGAGCGGTAACACACGCGAGCCTCGTCAATAGACAAAATGGAAAAAGGCTCGCAGCCAGAGGTTAAGTGTCTACAGAGGAGGGGCGCTCAATCTTAGCAGCAGGCAGACAACAACCTGAACTAATGAGCAATGAAATCTCCACTCTTACGGTTCTAATGTGCAGTCTAGGCCATTTAGTGGGGAAACCAGCCTTAGAATAGGCTGGAGTCTGGGATTTGTTCCGGCAATCCTAGTGGCCGTATCAGCATGATATAAAAACTCTCGTACCCTCAGCCTTCAATACCTGAAGTTTGACACCCATGGGTTCCTTCAGAGCTACACTGTACTTTGCTCTATCCATTTCCCCATCAAGAGCACCTTCGGTTAGCTTACGGCAGGCTAAATAAAGGGTTACTGTCTTTAAGCTATTGCTTTACTCTGGCCCCAATTCTGTATAGGACAGAGCTTTAGGCTATGTTTACACAAGACCACTGCCTAGAAACTGACGGTTTTTCAGATTGGCGCCACCGAGACGCCTCGAGTCAGCTGCAGTTGTCACGCCAAGCCACTAGACGGCACAGCGTTTTAGCATGTCGTAGAATGTGCATGCACTTTTGACCCTTGGATTCCACCTCACTCGCTTCCACCTCATTGTAAACAGAAACATGAACAAAATGTTTATGTGACAGATGTATTCCTTATCAGAAATAAACTAAATTGAACAAGTTAAGGAGCACAACGCAGCACTATGCAATCTGCAATTGTTTTTGTTGTTATCTGCCCGTGCATGCCTAGCGTAAACCCCACAGTCATGTGTTTCTAGCATGCATGCTTTCGCATCTGTGAAGCAGTTCACACCTATTTGGGGTACTTTTCCCCAAATAGAAACTGACAGTGCTAGGTTTCAAAAATTGCCGGTGTGAGAGACTCCAGTCTCTGGTGTTGTGTAGACAAGCCACTGTTCACAACTAAATTGTTACGGTTTAACTGAAGAGCAGGGTGTAAACAGGACGTTAGAGTCCATGAAGAACATCACAAAATGGCCCACTGCAGCTCCTCCAGAGTTACCACGGGCCTTTTGATTGCCTCTCCAATGAATGTTCTCCTTGTCTGATGAAGTCAGTTTAAGTGGAAAGCCATGTGTTGGTTAGGTCTGGAGTTCTCCCATACTCTTTCCATCTTCAGATGGGGGACAGGACAATATTCAAAGCTTGGAAAATTATTTCATAACCTCACCCTGTCTAAAATATTCGCCAATTAAGTCTCTTGACCTGTCCTGAGTATTATTTGGTCTTTTTTTACATATATGCAGGCATTTTGTGGAGCAACTTCTCTTGTTTTTTTTTACAGTGCTTACAGAGGTATCGGCTAGGCATACAGCAAACGTTTTAAGTTGGGGAATCAAAAGCCACGCAGCTGTGTCTTGACAAACTACAAACACGACTTCTTATGGCATTTCACCTCCTTAATTGTTTTCTTACTGCCACAGGTCCTATTGAAGTTACTCTATGCATCATGTGACATTGTCTACACAGTATGCAATCATCAGTGGGATCATAATTACAAAAGGCTGTAAATGATTCACAGTCAACAATTACGACCTCAACAGCTTCCTCATAGGAACTGAGGTAGTGATGGGTGTAGTCAAGTTACTGGAAAGCCACATAAGGCTAGTTCTGTGGTGCTGGGGTCCAATTGACCACCAATCCCGAGCAGAAAACCTGCATGTTATACAAATGAAAGACTTATACTGGCAGTCAAACTGGCTAATAAAGATGAGTCTGAATTAAGGTCTCTAGCTCCTCAAATATAGAGGTTGAGTTTCCAATGAAGGATCTGGTGGGTTTTTTTTTTTTTGATTTACAACCATTCTGGGTGTAAACAAAGACTCGAGCATGGGCTATCCATCTTGCTACACCTTGCAGCACAATTCATTGTGGTGCTTTACATGTCAAGCATTTTACTGGCTCCTCCTGTCGTTGCTGGATTACAGTGCTGAGCGGAGCCATAAGAGGTGAGCCTTGAATGAGATGGTCCCAATAAATCCAGGTCTCAGTGGAATAAGGAATACATGATCAAATGTCAAGGCAGAAAATGCCTGGAAGGAAAATAAAATAAAATTAAAAAAAATCCCATTTTCCAATCCAGTAAATAGAGGCAGTCTATCTAGTGTGCTGCTTTTGGATCCAACATTGACATCTTTATTGCCTGTTCTTCTCGTTCTGCTGGGTAGCGTGGACGTTGGAGAACACGATAGGATAGGCTGGATGTACGTTGAAAATACTACAAATCTAACCAGCCCAAATCCCAAAAGTCAAAACGCAACGGAGACGCTCGCCCACTCAGTGATGTTAAATTCTGATGTAAGTTATGGTAATGCGAGAGATCTTCTTGATGTTGATAACATGACACATCACACCGAGTGATGAAATCCCAATCTGGGTCTGAGTGTGCAGCAGAAAAGCGAAAAGACAAAACAAGCAGCAATAAACTCCTCCGTAAAGCAGCAAGTGTGTCTTTCTCACTTCTGGATCGGAGCTGGTAAAAATCTCTCGCCTCAAATAGCCAGCTTGTCAAATCCATAATGGCATAAGTGGGTTAGCATCAATTAGCATACCCTGAAGACTCCCCATTGTAATCATGAGCACTTAAATACTCTCTGGTTCAATTCTGAAGGGTGGCTTCCACATATTAGTCATGCGTCGATGTGCAGTCGGAGTTGTTTCTCAGGGACCGACTAGAATAATTCAAAAACACAAAGTAAAATATGGTTGCATAGTCAAAACAAAGTCTTGGATTAATTTAAAGATAAGACCAGCACATTATGCTTTTTTAACTCCAATTAAATGGCCTTGATTTTGTTTCTAGTCTTTATTTTAATGACGTGAACCAGTTCTCATTTCAATGCAAAAGTAGGGACGCATCAAGATTTTTAATGGGACGTCATTACTGACTTGAACATTCATCGTCTCAGGCTTGATCCTTCATGTTCACATTCAGTTATGAACCCAATCCTATCTGTGCAGATACTCTGAATGTAATCTTTCTTATGGACGGTAATTTCCAAAGATTACAAGTGGTATTATAAGATCAATTTTTAAACTAAAACTACAAGAATCCCTTTACACTATGGCACTATGAAAACAATTTCAGGAATTCGGTTTTGCAACACATAAACTTGGAGCTACCGTGTTGCGATGATTATAAAATCATTTGAAACTAAAATTCAATGTAAGTAAACATATAAAGGCTACATGGTTTACCAAAATCTATGAAAAACTAATATTCTTACTAGATTGTTATTCTCATTGACATAACTCCTAATTGTCTTGTATTTTGAGTGTTTGTGATGACCTTAGACATCCAAACATAAACCCCGTCCCTTTAAGAGCGAAGAATGTCTTATTTTTGGCCTTGTAAAAACAAATATCTCTGCCACGTTGTATAAAAAAAATAATATTATACACAGGGATCATTTCAGAAAGGCTTCCATCCACAACCCACACAAACCCGAGCCTGAACGTTGCTTTTAACATGCCAAACCCGTAGGGGGCAGTGTAACGCAAAGCAATAATCTGCTTTGCCAACCAGACTGCTTCAAAACTACCACAACTTCCTGTTGGGAATTAAACAAAGCGCTAGGATGTTTATTTGTATTGACAAATATATTGGTCGAGCTATTTTTAAATAACGTACCAGAATAACTATTAAAACACGAGGCGATTATATATTGGCGCGTTACGTGTTGCAGACTGGACCCCAAGTCTGTGTTTTCCCCATGTATACACACAAACACAAAATTTGAGTTTTCTCAAATCTCCAACTTGGTCGTAGTTTTGTATAAATAATTAGATTTAAAAGAGTTTTCAAGTGGGTGACAGACCAAAACACATAAAAACATATTCCTTTTCCCAGTCATCCAACTACATGCAGATTAGGCCTCAAAGGTCTCTTTTAATCAGAATTTTATTTTCATGAAATATTTCTTAGCTGTATGATACGTACAAATGCTGTCAAAGTGCATCTTATGGCAAATCAGAAATTCTCCCACTGCCATCGTTGGAAGCGGCCTCCTAAAACCCCTCGTTTTGGCTCTTCCTCTTGTTAGAATATTTAATAGTCACTTGTGGATAGTTCTCATTCACTAACTGCACAGTCATAAATACTGTATTACCCCGATTCCCTTCAGAGTGCTTCCCTCCCTCTTCCAGAGAAACTAGAAACCAAACTTTGGCTTTTCATGTAAGATGGATTACAAGGCTGACTCCATGTATTATTTCATTGATTGCATTAATTTCGGCTCCCTTTCCCCCTCCACATTGGTGTGCTATTTCAAAACTGTTTTTTCCTGGGCGTTACGTAACTCAGAGGAGCCGCTTTATTCTGAGGTGAGCATAGATTTTTTTGTGTGTGTGTGGAGGATGGAGATTAGCTTTTAAAACTGTCCCTCCCTCCCCCCCATTTTCAATGGCAGCGCAACCACCCACTCCACCTCCATCTTTAGAGAGCAACACAAACCCATCCCCAACCGCCTCGAGCATCTGGAAGAAGCACTGTTGACTCGGATGTACGCACGGTACTCCACGTGGCCTCGGCAGGAGGCTTGCATTACAGAAACAAAACTCGGGCAGATCAGAAGAACATTTACGTCCCTGTGATATCCCATATGGTGCTGCTTAAAGCTCGGGGACCCCGGGCACCTCATCAAAAGATTTTACGAGAAAGTTTTGCCGAAAAAGCGTCAGACAGGAATTGCACTTGTTGAAAATAAAAACTCACTCGTCAGCCCTCCTTCTGATCAAAACAGCAGGTGCCTTAGGGAAATGGACGGGGGAGGGAGAGAGAGGACTGAATACACACACGCAGACGCTTACGCACAGCTCCATCTGAGCGGCACGGTTGCCCATCTGGAAGAGAAAACTGACCACAGGCGATTCGCGATGTTGAAAGATTCACCTTACATGGTCGTCCATAAGCAGGATCAAAGCGCTGTGGCTTAGCTCTGATGTTTAAACCACAGAGAGGAGCTTGGAGAACATTTCTGAGCACTGTTTGTCTGCCTGTTTTCTTAAACACCTTGAGGTTTTTATGAGGTCGACGTTTGTCAGAAATGAAAGCTCCACTAATCCGTGGTCACTGGTTTGTTTGGTAACCGAGGTAATGTTATTCTCCAAACCAATAGCTTGCTTACTGCTTTCCATGGTACAAAACAACTGACCTAGTCATTACGACTTCACACAAGCCCCGACCTTATTAAACAATTCCTATTTTTATCAAATAAGATAAGAAAGTATACTATAAATACACTGAAGTAGATTTATTTTAATACATTACAAGAGGAAATAAAGAAAATACAAAGTGAAATACCAGACATTGTCTTTGCGGAGCCACTCTAATTTTTACCACTGGTGTCTATTCTGAATTCTGCTAAACCCTTCCAACAAGCAACAAAAAAATATTTATTACTGCACCATCCAAAGCAGTGACTATGGCGAATAGGACTTTTAATTGTGTCTCATAACCTGCACAATTTCATTTTTGACCTTTAACCATCTTCCATACCTAGGATACATTGAGTTGGTGTTTTGCTTTTTAAATTAAACCATCTAAATCGTGTTGCAGAATTTTACACCTTTACGAAGCAGCACAACTGTTAGGTTTCAATGCCCTGTGCCTGAATTTTACTGCAACAAGTGGAAAAAAACTGTGAAGATGAGGTACTGAGAATGCAAGAAGCTGTATCAACAGAAGACGAATCCTGACAAACCAAAACGTATCCAGCAATCTGTGTTGAACATTCCTGCAACAAATGTCAAAACACTTAGCACCAAATCTCCTTAACATTTGATAAGTCAGAGTTGTTTTGACCGCCATTTTAAAAAACAATGACACATACGGTATGCTGCGACAGACTGGTGACCTGTCCAGGGTGACCCCGCCTCTCACCCGGAACGTCGCTGGAGATAGGCACCGGCAGCCCTCCCGACCCCACTAAGGGACAAGGGTGTAATGAAAATGGATGGATGGATGGACATACGGTATGACATCTGCATATAAATCTTTATGCTATATGAAAGTTGGATGGTTGGGTAAGGTTTAAATTTTATTCATCTAGCATTTAAGTACAACTATTACATTCCCCAACATGTAAGCCTCTCAACTTGCAGTGCTTAACATTCTTCAGTTGAACTACCAACTTAAGACTAAATTTAGTTTTGGATCGCTCTGCGATCGGAGTGACGTTCCGGACAAGCAGTCACCATCGGAGCCAGAAGAAGGGAGGTCTTGGTCCCCTGCCAGAGGCGCTCGTCTCCCTCCTTCTGTTCTGCTTAGTCGGTACCAGACAGGAGAGAGGAGCCGCACAAAATGCGTTTGCACATGTCGTTCATGAGGTTACCCAGACGGTAGCTGTGAGATGCGAGAGGGAAAGGACAGAAGAAGAAAGAAGGAATAAAGAAAAGCCCAATCTGTTTCTACTCGTGATTTTTTTTCTTAACCTAGCAGTATTTACATTTCTGGCAAAGAAGCAATACAGAACTTCAGGCGCGCATCGGAGTTCACACTCAAACGTCCCCTCTTTTAATCAGCACAGGTGAACGGGCATCGAATCCAGCAGCTCAGATAACTCACTGCCTTTTATCTAAATCAAACGGCATACGCTTTGGCTCGCTATGAAAGTTTTGGTTGAACCAGATCATTTTTTGAAACGGAGAGCAACTGCATCACTGTGTTTCCGTGCATCTACAAGGAGATGTGGGTCTTTGCCCATAGTTCCAGATTTATACGCTCACTGTTAAAGCTGGAGGGGGGGTGGGGGGGGGGTAGAGCTCTCAGAAACTAGGACAGTGAATATTGAGATGGTTCGTTCTCAAGCTTGTACATCACTCTTTCTGGTCTTTGATCTTAACGACGGTTGTTCGTAACCTCTCCGGTTCACACTCACTAGTGCCATTTAAACTCACAGAATTTATCTGAGCCAAGTCACTCAAACACCCTGCCTTTGCATTCACATATCTAAAGGCTAGTTGTTGATGGTTAACCGCTTCCTGGGTAAATACACTTCTCTGGAATAGTTGGAATGATATTAGGAAAACCTCTGACTGCAGTATTGTGCTGCTGCATAGGTGTCAAATCCAGGCCAAATTTGGCCTACAGTGTAATTATATTTGGCTCACAAGATAATTCTGACTGTAGCTGGTCTGCTGCTAGACAGCACGCATGCATCACTAATACTGAAAAAACCCTGCAGGTGTGTCAAGTGCTCAATCAGGTCCCTCCAACCATCCTTCCTCTGTCAAAGTCAACGTCATTATGCCAGGTATCTGGGCCAAGCCAGACATGTTTGAGTGTGGAAAACTGAGCTTTAGGGAAAGTTTTCTCAATGCTACATTTTCGCTGAATTTACTTATTATTACTAGCCTTTGGAAAAAAGGCCAACACTGAAATTCAACCTGTAATGCGACAAAAAGGGGTTGATGCATAATATTCTTTTTTTAAATCAGCAAACACCTGGTGGAAGTGCGCATCTGCTGATGCTCAATTTCAACATCATATGAGCTACTTCTCAGCGCAGCGCTGGTAAAAACGTTAATGGAAGGGTTGATGGAGGAGCGATGTGATGATTTCCTGGAGGTGGAGTTTCAGAGAAAGCAGGAGTTTTTAAAGAGACAAGCGTTAAAAGAAATTTGATTTTGTAATTTAAGTCATATTTATACACAGCATTTTTAGAACAACTGAAGTTAACACAGTTACTTCATTGTGCTATAAAACGGCACTACATGCCTGGAAAATACATAATGCTGCCCCTTCAATATGTATGAATATTGCAGCTTCTGTGATTTGCAAATGCCAGCCAGTGGCATGTCAAATAACTTTGTGGCTATAGGGATTTCAGCTTCCCAAGCTGCATTTTCTTTCAAAGATTTTATATTTTATAGTGTAATAAAAAAAAAATCTACAAAAGGATTTTTCAGGAACAAACTTGGAGTCACTCTCCAAAAAAATCTGCGAATACTGAATGGTAATTAGGCAGAAGTCCACTGTATTTCAGATGATTCCAGTTATCGTTCTTGAGTGATGGAAAAGTGTTTTAGCCTTTTTATAGCCAGCTGGACAACAGGTCTGGAAGGGGAAACGTCATTACAGACACCCAAAACAAAAAAAAACACCAATCGTACTGGAGCTTTTGCTTGAATTTTATTAAAAATACTTTAAACCATGAGAGATATATATATATATATATATATATATATATATAACATCTTCAGAAAACCTTAATAACAATCACTGGCCCATTTGTGGTTTGGTTGGTGTGAAAAGTTCCCACCTTTCTATAGATTCGGTGCTTATTTGTGTGTATGTTTTCTAACTTTTTGTTTTGAGAGACTGCCTTTCAGCTGGTGTGAAGCGAAGCTGGAACAAAAAATTATAACAACTTCCCTTATTATGATTTCCCAGGCAGCACAGGCTTCTTTTTTTTTTCTTTTGGGGGGGTGGGGGGGGTGAGTCTTAAACTTTGACATGTTTACGCATTATGCTTCAACTTCCCGGTCCCCGTGACCAGTAACAGGAACAGAGAGGACGGCGTGGAAGTTCAATTGTTTGGCCTTACATGCCCACAAACTGTCTACACAGAACGTAGGTAAGGCCAGGCTTTTTGGCCTCGCGTATAAAAGTTTAAGATGCACTGGGAATAGAGTTTTTTTTTTCTTACAACACGAAAGCACCTTTTTAATCTCCCGTTACACATTGAGCAATATTTGAATTTTCAGGCAGAGGACAACCGGTGTGATGTTGATGTGACTGTTTCCTCTTCCTGTTTCCTGCTGCTGAATCTGGAGATGAGTCAGTCCCCATGAGAGCCCCTTCTACACACGATCGCAACAGAAAACAAACACACGGGAAAACCTCTTGTATCCATGTTTTTTGCTAAAGACATGAATGCTGCATTTTGAATGTTTTGCAAAAACAACCGTACAGAAGACGGTTTGTTTTGTTTTTTTCCAAATTCCTACATGACTCCCTTCACACTGCTGCTTTACCACCAGCTAAGATCAGTTCATGCATTTATTTGAATGTTTATGAACTGTGAACACTGCAAAGACTCTGCAAGAACTGACTTTAGCTAAACCGTTTTGTTAAGTGCGCAGTAGTTCGGCTGGTAGTGGGTGGTTAAGCTGGTTTGTGAGGTTTGCACATGGTAGACGTTCCCAGATGTAGCTCTTCCACAGGTCTTGAATAAGAAAAATGCATTTCAGCACTGACTTTAGCAATGGCCATTTGCAAACCAGTACAAGTCAACTGGTTCATTTTCTCAAGGAATATAGGGGAAAAAAAAAAATCTTGGCTTTGGAACTTATGTTTTGTTCAAGAGCACGCAAAATTCATAGATCAATAGACACATGTTTTAAAGTTATGTTTCTGTGTGTTAAACTGGTGTGAAGAGAAAAAATAAATAACTAAGTGCTTTTTTGTATTTAGCAGACAATCATCAACAGTCATTTTTGCCAAAAAAAAAAAACAAAAAACAGTTTGTGTTTATTGTAGAACATTAAAAAGTGGTCAGTATTTGGATTGCCTGGAGAACCGGCCAATCCCTTGATGTAGACAGATTACGCAACTCAGGAGAAAGAAACAACACTTTAAAAGGGTCAACTTTGTTTTTTACACATTTTTTTTAATAGGATTGCACCATTATTTAAAAAAAAATATATTAAAAAAATGTTAAATCACTTTTGAGTTGTTTTGATGTATAGAGAATCTAATGTGCACGTTGTACCTGATTGCTGTTGAAAATGCCATTCAGTAACTTTGGTTTTTAAGTCAAAATTAGCTAAATTACAAATGCCAGCTTAAAATGCTAATTTTAGTGTTGGCTCATTTTTAGCCACCTTTAATCTACTACTCTGTAGAACACGCTTGAAACAGCAATCATCTGAATCTATTGCTTCCCTATTCTAAAATGATCTGAGTGATAAAACCATTTCTGTGACCAGCAACCTCAGAGCCAGGAGGCCCAGTGCCCCCCGAGTGATTGTCAGCAAGCTGTGATTGTGCATGGTCAGTGCATTAATGCTAGTGCGTTTGCCTTCACACATGGGCAAACCTAAGTGAGTTTACAGTGGGAGCAGCTGACACGCAGCCACTGGACGCCCATGAATTATCCACAGAGCTCCCAGCACAGCGGCTTTGCAGCAAGTTCTGGCAAACAGTTTTGAGACGAATTCAAAGCAAATTGGAGCCGAGGTTAAGTGAAGCGTCAGACAAAGACACAAAATAAAGAATTTCAAATGTATGGCCGTTGCTGTGCTCTTCTAGGAAAAAAAAAACCTCAACAAAAAACAAAATCAGACAACGAGCAGGCTGCGGTGGCTCCTTATTAGAAACACCTGAAATAACATCACAAATCAAAGTTGTTCTACGACAACAAAAATCTAGACGCAGCATAGATTTAAAGCCGAGATGTTCACAAGTCATTTTTCACAAATGACTTCTAGTTGTAGTCCGTCTATATTCTCTCGTTAAATCATCCAGTGGGCCCAATACACAGAATTGATGTTGGATAAAAATCTATATCCTGAAGCATAATTTAGCACACGCACATTTAACATCTTTACTTATCAGAACAACCATTTCAACACGTTAAACAAATTAATGTTTCTGTGGTAGACTCCAAATTGCATCAGTAAGTCCCGCCAGTTTTTCGCAATTCTCCAAAATTCACAAAAAATCAATACAACGCCACACATTTCTTCTGATTTTACTGCAAATTTTTTTCTCAAAATT
This sequence comes from Girardinus metallicus, assembly GCA_903067095.1. NCBI lineage: Eukaryota > Metazoa > Chordata > Actinopteri > Cyprinodontiformes > Poeciliidae > Girardinus > Girardinus metallicus. Next base: position 64,932 of record CAEGAE010074088.1, read on the forward strand.
GATCAAAAACATCGGTTTTAAGTGACTGCTGCCTCAGCCTTGCTTGATGTCAAGCTATGGTCCGTGACCGGTACTGCCGTTAATAAAATGTCACATTTAACCTCATAGATTACCGCAAAAAATTCCTTACAAATATTTCTAAATTAGCACCACAACTTCTGTGATTTTGATTGCAAAAAAAAAAAAAAATCACAAAATCCTGGAGGGACTGATTAGTGTGAAAAGATGTTCAATATTATGTAATTTTCAGAAACACTTATTGAATGCTGAGACAACTAGCTATTCATTAGTATTTTAACAGCTTAATGGGTTTTATCAGTACATTCTGCCAGAACCGTCCCTTTAAGAACATTCAGATTTTTGATATGACCCAGAATGAAAATGGGTTTGACACCCCTACTTCACTCATTTGTGTGACCTCAGGCAGTTCAGTCTCTACAACAGTACATTTTCATTTGTTCTCCCACACACTGTCTTTTCACTCATTTGTCCTTAATTAGAAAACACACTTTGTTTCGCATGTATTTCTGCAACTAAAACCTAATTGAAAGTAGGGAATCCATCACCGATATCTGCTGTTGTGTTTGGATAAAAAGCCACAAGTTCCAAAAAGTAACGCTTCATAAAACTCATTCTAAATAACACAGTTGTAGGCGGGTTACGGCTCTACAAGTCTGGCAATTTGAGACAAGACACCTTCAAAGTTAAATGATGAAACCTCCCACACCAACCCGTAAAGGCTCTTCTGCTAATCTGCTCCGTCGCTGTGATGATGACCTACTTCTGTAAATAAAAAGACCAAGATCAGCCAATATGAACACGTAATACTGAATTCAGCTTTCTAAGAGGTTCCTTTAATGTCCAGGGTGGGAGACTGTTCCTGCAGTTCAGCTCTACGGTGTGAAGATAAACTCAGAGTATCCATTAGCAAATAGCAGACACATGATATCTGACCAAACAGATCTGCTGCAGAGAGCACAGCTGAAGGACAATGGAAAGAGACAGAGAGGTGGGGGGGAGAAATAACAGGGTGGATAGGCAGGAGATGAATCAGCCTTTAGTGGGTCTCCACTTAAATTTATCACAGTCGACTGAGGAAGAAGGCACCTATCAATAACCTCTCTCACTTCTGCTTCCTTTTAAACACCATTTCGACCCCTCGCTTTGAAAATGAAAGAAAAAAAAAAAAAACTCATCTCAACATTTGACGCTGCACATATCTTGCTCCATCTAAATAAACTCCCACTTAACTATCCACAGGTGTTGATTCAGACACGAATAAGTGAGTCGACTGACCCCTGCCAAAACAACAAGCCGCGCTAAATTCTTATCGGGAGACTGTTTACATTCTTCAAACATACGAGTGGAGCGGTTAAAGGGAGCTGCGGCGGCGTCTGGAACTGCTCCTGTATCTACTGTTCACTTGATTTGACATGTTAAGATGGATCACTAATAAGGCAATAAAGATAATAAGGTAGTAACTGTCAATATATGTCTGATTTATTTCATGAATAAACAGGCAACAGCATAATTTTGTCAAAAGAGGGGTTGCAAAAATCAAAGCACTCCTTAAGCTCAAGTTGTTTGCTTCACCTTTAAATCTGACAATGATGAGTCATTTTCCTTAAGAACAGGAAAACTGTCCGTCATATGACAGTGAGGACGGACAACTCGTGTCAGCACTTTGGTTCTATTTTAAAACAAGCTGGACTTTGCAGGAAAAAAGGGAATGGAGACACTTAGTCACTCACTGTCAGAAACTGTGACTGCAGTGGATTTTTCACTGGATGTCACAACACAACATGGATGGATTTTACATTCCTGTTCCACAATTCAAGCTTATCCAGCAGTCCTATTTTATTTTATTATTTTAAAGAGCACTGAATACACTTCCTGTTAGTGTTTTCACAAATAGTATAAGAATAACCATTGCTAAGGCAAAATTATGCATTTTGAACAGGAGGGAATTAGCAGCAATAGAAGCTTATGACCTAGCAGCTAACAGTTAGCTAGTCAGAACAAGCTACGAACTAGCAGCTAGCAGTTAGCTAGTCAGAGCAGGCTACGAACTAGCAGCTAGTAGTTAGCTAGTCAGAGCAGGCTACGAACTAGCAGCTAGTAGTTAGCTAGTCAGAGCAGGCTACGAACTAGCAGCTAGTAGTTAGCTAGTCAGAGCAGGCTACGAACTAGCAGCTAGCAGTTGGCTAGTCAGAGCACAAGTAGTATTTTAAAAATGGTGGAGGCTACAACGTTGTTGCTTTTGTTAACATGTTTTGCAATAAATATTGTGATGTTCTCCAATCATGTTTTGATTATTCTTGCTTATTGTTTTGTAAGCCGAAAGTTTTTCCAAGGATTCTTTAACTTGAAAAAGCTAAAGAAAAGCTAGGACTGAGAACTGTTCCAGACATGTCTGATTACAATTTTTTCAGGGGCTTAATATTAGACCCTGTTTCCACTGATAATAGTGCTGATAACTCTTTGCAACGTCCTTCTAATGTACATGAACAAAATTTAAAAGGTGGTTGCTGCGGTGGTTGTTCTGAAACATCCCCCTGGTGGTTACAAACTCATTCATGATTGATCCTTAACAAGCAGCAGCAGACAGTGCCATTTTGTAACTGAAAGAGTAGGATGTGATGCAAGCAAAAAGGCTAAAGCACAAAACGGGAGAGAGGAACAATTACCAGCATCATCCTCGTAACAATGACTGTGTAGATGAGGAAACTTGGAGAGCAGATCACTTTTAATATGGGACATATCTAAAGTGCTTCTGGCACCAAATACTTTCACAGACTTAAGAAATGCATGATAATAATACCATAATGTGGCTTTTCATTGGATCTAAATAGTCTGCGCCACATGTATGATGTTCTCCCACACATCCTCTTTTTGCCAGGTGTGGATTAGCGTGGGTCTAAATCTGCGTGGCTTCTGAAAGCCAATTCTCTCTTCTCCCTAAAGAACCCAGAACCCCTCACGTACCTACGAAACAGATGTCCAAACCAGATGTTTTGCACTGAGGCAACAGTTTAGACCTGCTCAGTTTGTTTTGATGTTCTCCAAGTGCAGAGTAATGCAGCCACAGAATCCCTCAGAATCACTCCAGGGCTGCTGCATTTGCCTAGGAGTGACTTTTATTTTAGCCTAATTAAGACTCGCGCTCTCTTTTTTGTTGCTCCGTTCTAACGGCTAAATTGAAGAAGTCATAACCCCAAGATTAAACAGTCACAGTGACCACTGAAGCCAACAGAGCAGTTGTTTCCTCATACTGCATTTCCTCAAACAGACTCTATCAAGACCATAAAACAAACAGTAAAACAAACAGGGGCTGCTCATGTTTTATTCAAGAGCAGTCCGGCAGCTATTTTTAAAACAAAAAGCCGAGGAAAAGGCGCTGAATGGCAGTAGGAGTGACGGTGAATGGCAGCTTTGCCCATTCCCCTCCTCTCCTCTCTCCATTAGCCTGTGCAGAACCAGCCGAGCGAGCGTCGCCAACAAGCAGGCACTATGATTTCGGTATGTTACATTCACTTTGGGCGACGCGTTGACTTCAAATCATCAAAGGGCTCAGCAGCAGCCGAGTGAAATTGCCGTTCGGTGCAAAACTCAAAACTGATCGTTCGGAGTATAATGGCTCAGAGACACTGAAAACCACATTGTTTAAAAAAAAATAAAATAAAATCACTCTCACATGATTTATCAAGAAGTGACATACAGTTGTGTGGTGTGCATTTGTACTCCACCCTGAGTCAATAGTTTGTCGAACTAACTGTCACCACAGGCTGAAAGTATTTTAGGTTTTCTGACAGGAACTTCAAGGCACTGAAATGTTCAAGTATTTCCATAGATTTTTAATTGTATTTGGGTCAGAAGTTTGTGTCGTACACTTAATATTCTCCGTGTCATTTTGCGTGGACGGCCATGTCCCGATGCTGCTCTGCGAGGCGTTTTGTTAGCAATGGGGGGTTTTTTTTCCCCCGTTTCACAGCTATGTGCCAGCTTTCCTCAGCCTGTCATGTTAAAAATTCAGAAAAACACAATTCAGTTTGTAGCAGTAACATGACAAACTGTGAAAAGTGAAGTACTTTTATGGAAATTGTATCGGTTTTAAGTAGAACGGAATAGCTGGAGGAGAAAACCTCATCTCCCTGTGCTAAGTGCCTAGCTTGGTAGCGTACTCAAAAAACTTAAGCTAAGGCAAAGGTTTCAAAATAAACTGACTTACTCATTAAATGTGGTTTTTATTTATTGAGCTAAATAAACACACTAAAACCTCAACCTATTGTTTTTCCGGCTAGGCTAAGCTAGCAGGCTTTAATTTTTCTGTTCAAATTAAGCATTAAAAAACAAGAGACGAGCTAGTATCTTCTCGAAAACAAAGCACCAAACTTGGGCAGGAATGTCAAAGGAAAAACATAGAAAGACTAAAACATCACAAAGAGCAAAAAGCTGTAAAGCAATGAAAAGCAACTTTCTGTTTGTTCTTTTCCCCGAGAGCAAGGATAAAGATCCGTATTTGCATATTCTCACTCAACAACACAGCAAACGCAGAAAGAAACTTGCCAGAGGTCCAAAAATGGTTTAATTATAAATTACTGAATTAAGAAAAAGATTCCTTAATTCTCTCGCACATGGCTGCCTATTCAGCCGTGTGTGCCAACGGAGATAAAAAAAATAAAAGTGCTGCTGTCTGTGTCTAAAGCCTTTCTCGTTTCACATCTTTATTCCTTCCAGAATTGTATTATTTTTAACCGTCTATTCATTTTACATTATTAGCGGCTGATAAAAATAGCGCTACGTTAATTATACCAACTAAAGGTTTAGTGTTAGATATTGGCTAATTTGTCATGTTACATTTTTAGCTAAAATGTGAGTCTTCCACACCGAGGAAACCTGGTTCTGCTCATCATGTTCCAACCAATAAGCTGAAAAGTTGAAAAGCAGACACAGTTTCACAATGTTGGCCAACAAGTGCTGTTGCCGACAACGAAACGGTGCAACGGTTTCACAGGCTGGATTTACACAAGCTTCTGTCTTTCATAAACCTTTCGCTGGAACAGTGTTGCCACCTGACTTGCACATTTGCCCTAAAAAAAAGGGGAAGTTCAGCGACACAAAAGTAACTAACAAACACACACATATGCAAGACATGCAGCCGCTTTAGCTAAATTTGTTTCTTTTAATTGGAGAAATGAATTGCTTCAGGCAAAAATCACTTTGCTCAGGAGGCACTTGCTTAACTTATCCAATATAGGCTGCATTTGAAATAGCAAGCCTGGTCTTTTGATTCACAAGTCAAACATGGATGCTGGTTAGTGGGGATAAACATGAGGAAGGAAAGGGGGATTTTTGTGACACATGAAGTCCTGTCACGCCTTTGAGTGTGAATTTTTATAAGTTCAGGGAACATAGAGCGAGATAAAGTAAATTTTTTATAAGGTCTTTGCTCTGATATTTGAGATCCATCAATTCTCGAGCAGTGCAGCTAAATCTCTGCCTTTTTGTGCTTCACAAATAGATTGAAGGTTTCATAAAGATCAAATCTCTCTTTAGTACAGAATTAGCAGGTTCAGTTTGGGCCACTAAACATATATTTTATATTTTAAACACGAGGCAGACAACTGCAGTCCATTAGCAGTGCGCCTTTTTCACGCTTCCGCGTTTTAAAGCGGATGTGGGGTTTGACCATTTCCGGTGGCTATAGCGTTAGCATTAAAAGGCTAGGAAAATGGCTCAGTCTCGGCGGAGTTGTTTTTGTTCAGTCCC
>CAEGAE010074094.1:0-26198 GCA_903067095.1 Girardinus metallicus
ATAGATAGATAGATAGATAGATAGATAGATAGATAGATAGATAGATAGATAGATAGATAGATAGATAGATAGATAGACAGACATGCTTCTCTGCATGGCCATGGCCCCCCTCTGGCCACCCTTTGAGGGCGCCACTGTTTTCGCAGTGTGGGCAGACACTAAGTACTGCTGGAAAATTAAATCATCATGAAGTATCTGGTAGATGGCTGCATTACAACTGCTCTTTAGTCCAGGTCATATGCTTCTACCACATTTTGTCCTATCACTCAACTTTCCATCAATGTGCTTTGATACAACACGCTGTGAACAACCAGCTTCTTGTATGGATTGACTTTTCTGACTTACCCTCACTTTTAATTTCTGCCTGCTGAACAACTGTCAAGTCAGCATTTTTTCCATGATTGTGTTGACCATAGCATTTCTGTAATTAAAAAACTATATATATTTTATCGGAATTTATGCAACATTCTGATTTTATGAGAGCTTTGGGTTCTCAGTAACTGTAAGCTATAATAACTGATTTCTTTTTATTTTTGTGAAAGTCGGTGGTAACAATTTGTAATTGCAGCTCTTTACTTGCCAGGAACAATCAAAATTGAAAGAAAGAAACAGGATCACTGTGTGAAATGATTGACTATTTTGAACAGATATACCAAAATAAATCAATGATATCCTAATGTGCGTGTTCTGTGATCATAAGAATGCTGGTCTGCACAATAATCCATTAGACAATGTGTCTCATAAAATCCTTTGATCATAAGGAGAACAGTGGCTTCACAGCAGGAGTATCATCAAACCCTCGCACATTTAAATGTCTGGAAAATATATAATGCCTTTAACTAGGACCTAAAAAAGTGTTTGGAAGAGAGGAAATTCATGAAATGACTTCGTTTCCATGAAGCCAAAATGAGGTTTAGATACAAAGCCAGGGCCATGGGTTCCTAATAGATTTACCCCGATGCCACGGCCGCCATTTATCCTGCTCCAAAGACTCACAATGCAACGGAGTGCTCCTGAATAGCACGGGCAATTACAGAGCGTGCATGCGTGAGTGTGTGTGTGTGTATGCGTGTGCACTTTGCTCTTTCTCCTTTTCCAATTACAAAACCCCCACTACTCACTCCTACCGCACTACACGCACACACACACACCTTCAAGTAAATGTAATAACATGAAACTACGCAGCCATGTGCGCTTTGCTCTTTATAGAAGCCTAGTCAGTTACCATGGCAATGAATTTTTTTCTTTTAATCTTTTTTTTTTTTTTTTTTTACTTGCCCCTAACATTTTATTACCCATCATTATGTATCATTAAATACATACATATTAATGTTAAAAAACAGGGGTGGTGTTGACGGGAGGTGGGGTAAGTGTGAAATTAGGGGCGCATCTATAACAGAGGGGACACCTGAAAAGGCTCCTGATGGTTTGATGTGTCATATGTAACCATCCTCCTTCTGTGTAGATTTACGCCAAAAAGTCAAGTCATAGATTTGCTTACAAAATGCGAAAAGAATATTAATAGAGGATTAAATCATTTCACATTTTTATTGTGAATGTTTTTCAGAAAGGAATGAAGGTTTGTCTTATTCCTAGCAATTTTATAAACAAAAATATAATCTGTCTGTATTGCTTAAATTCTGCCAATATATGTGCTAATTTTACAATAATTTTGGCCCAGCTCTCAGTTTGAGTCTCCCAACTGCTGAATGTTTGCTCCAGCAGAGTAAGGCGTACAAAAAAAACAAAAACAAACTCTGCTTTACACAGACTCCATTAGCAAGCCTTAGCATGACAATACATAAATAATAAAACATGTTAAAGGTAGGGCATTATGCATTTTCCAGGCATGAAGCCCTGTCAGAAAGCTTAACAGAACAGGCATCCTAACTTGTGAAAGTATCACATCACCAACGCAGAGACTTGTGTAAATCATGTATTGTTGTGGTGAAATGAGGATGAAAGAGGATGTTGACAATATCAGTTTGGTTGTTGTGTCACACTCTTCACGTTTGCAGATGGCAGTCTAGGCTGAATAAGGGGAACTTAATATGAATTACATGCCACACTTTCCATATTTTCATTTCAAAATTTTGAAAATCATCCATCCTTTTCATTTCACTTTACAAATGGTTTATCACATAAGACCTCAAATTGTAGCACTATTCATTTGTGATGTATTTAAAAATTATTACATAAGCATTTAATCATCCTTCATCTTCTTCTGAGGAATAAAATAAGCATCAAAACCTTTGTTGTTGTTTTTTTGTTGTTGTTCTTTTTTCACTCAAAGCATTTCTCTCCTTGCAGTAAATAGTTCCTGGACTCTATTTCCCGCTTTTCCAGCTGTTCTGTGTTTTTGTGCACAAAGGAGAGAAGGCAGAGAGAGAATTTCATGACTACAAAAGCAAAGGTTAACATTACTCACAGCATAAAAACAATTTAAAAGGGAGCAAAAGGCCTCTAATGGCCCGACAGTCTTCAAAGAAAATGTATTTTGCGCTCAAAATAATTCATAGCTTTTTGCTGGTGGCTTTTCAGCTTCCCGGAGACCCAGCATGAACCACTGTATTTTTCCCAGCAGGCTCTCTGCTCTTCTCAAAATGGCCTTCACCAGGGCATGCTTCGCATCCCCTCCAAATATTGACAGCACCGGGCTCATCGCTTATTGGAAAAATGACTGTAAGTAATGTTTTATCAGCCGATGTAATCTCCACACCTGTATTTTCTCCTGTCGTACGACAATATTTGACAAGATTAATGATTCGATCCGGTGGCATTTATTTCCCATTACTGTCAATCTTGCGAACAAACAACTTGCTTGCTGGTGGCATTTAGTGTGGAAAGCATGGAGTAGAGTTTGCTCTGCCCGTGTGTTATTCATGCAAACTTTTCTTTAAGACGTGTCTTAGCAGCCTAGAAATGAAACTGTGGTCTCCTTCGGATTCTTTATGAATGACTCCCAGCTAAATGGTGTCTGCTTGTCAAATTTAGATCCTATTTTTAGTATTCAAATCAACAGAAATTGTGTCAGCCACTAAAAAACAAGTGAGTTTTAATAAACCTTGCAACCTTTGAACTTCCTTTGCTTCAGGGGTCTCCTGTTTACATCCCCAAGGACCCACGCGTCCTGACAGCTTGAATAATGATCGGCGGACGGTTGTCCCAGTGTGCCTCCTTCTACTATTTTTAGCCTACACTAAACACAGAGACCAGAATGTAGGTCTAAACAAATGATTAATAGGGCACTCCGGGTCGCGCCGATGACCTGCACGTCCCTTTTAACAGCCAATAATGGAGGCCCTCTGGGGTCAGAAGGTTTAAAAAGACTTTCTAATAAAAGTAACAAGACATGGAGATGTGTTTTTTGGAGGAGAAAAAGTTGCGTCTCCGTTTGAAATGCTGACAAGTTAATAATCCCTTCTCAAATGGCCCTACCGCAGTAAAATGGCCAGTTTGTTCTTACTTTTATTGCTATCATCTGTCAGTCAATCACATCTTTTCTCTGTTCTTTTTTTTTTTTTTTTTTGCTTCGCCCAAAGTGGACTGAAAGAGCTAAAACAGCTTTATAGTAATGCTCTGACTGGGGCTTTATTCTCCATCCTTTTCTCTCTTTTTTGCTTGAATATGAATTCTTATTGTAGTTTTTGGCAGGAAATGCTTAATGGATTCCAAAGGATGTATTCATGACATGGTAATGAGATTCAGTCTTGTAAGGAGTTTTTACCTGAAGAAAGAGGCTTTGTCCAGTTTTCTGCCGCTCAAACATACAGATTCCCAGTTGGGAATCGGCGCTACACAATATTATCGTAAAACATGCAGTACAAAAGCTCCAAGAAGAAAGTGGAACAGTCAGTTGTGACATGCTTTATTGTACGTGCAGCGAGACAATTTGCTTCTTGCTTGAAGATAAGGAGTTCGTACTTGATCGTTTTCTAACCACATTTAATATCGATTGAAAATAAAATACTGAAATCGAACAAACTTGCCAATAACGTGTTGTATTATATAATAAATCATGTAAATATTCAGTATTATACCAGGAGTGTTAGCCCAAATTTCACACTCATGCTGAGCAGCTGTCATATCTGTAGAATTACTTAAATAGAACATGTCTCACTACATGAAGTGAGCTAAAGTAGCTCAACAACATACCATGCCCCAAACTAAAACTGTTCAAAAACAGCCAAGACACAAAGTCACTGGCATCTAGCAGTCAGAAAAGGCTTACAAAGTCATTTGTAAGGTTTTTGGGCTCCAGTCCAACACAGTGAGAAAAGAGAAAGCACAGCAGTCAACCTTCCTTTGAGAGGCTGACCAACCAAAATTACTCCAAAAGCGGATCAAAGATTCATCCAGGAGATCACGAATGAAACAAGAACAATGTGCAAAGAAGCTCTGTAGGCCTCAGTTACATGAGGTAAGAGGCTGGATACTGTCAACAAACCAAAAAGAGAAACACAAAGTCCCACTTTACATTTGCCACAAAAAAACACATCATGATGATCTTAAATATGGCGGCGAAGATGGAGCTACTTTGCCGCATCAAGAACGTGATGCAACAAGTAATTCATAAAATCATGAGGGCTCCTCTTTAGCAGATAATCCTGACTCAGATCAGTAAGTATATCTCTGAATGGCTCCAAAACACTAAGCAAGGTTTTGGAGTGGCCTAATCAAAGTCCACAATTTAAGCTGATTGGGATACTGTAGTTTTGTTTTAAACAGGCTATTCATGCCACAAAGAATGGTCTTGAAATCCTTCAGATGGGCGCAAAAACCCTAATTTTTATCCCAAACGCTTGACAGTAGCTGCAGTAATTAGTTTATTTCATTATTAGGTCACAGTAAAATTTTTGGGAGTATCTGACACATGTAAGAGTGGCAGCAAACAAAAACAGAAAAACATTGTAATGGTGTAAAAACTTTTATTTGCGTAAAAATAACAGATAACTTAAGTTCTCTGCAAACTATGACTTCAACTAAATGATGCAAATGAAAAAATGTCTGCGCTGAAAGGGCAGTCGAACTTTACTTAAATAATCGATGCCAGAGCCTAAGAAGACTGAATGTTCAGTGTTAAACTAGAGAAGTTTTAATGAAGTCGTTTATGGATGTGCATTCTTAACGAGGGTCAAAATATTGGAGAACTATTTTAAGTATTTGTTGTCAAAGTTACAGCAAAACCTTCTTAAGACAGGTGTGAACTGAATTCTGAGGAAGATTGCAAAAGTGCATAGTTATGAATTTGCAAACCACTCCGCTACCTTTACAGTCATTCAAATTTGAATGACAGTGATTTTTTTGGACAATTTCACACTATGCTGACGACAAAGTATATCACTTTATGGATTTTACTTAAAGTCCATGAGCTGAAAGGCATGACAAATATGTATCTAATTAGGTCTTAATAATGGTCAGTTATTGCTGTAGGAGAAAATGACATAAGTGGGCCTGTCCAAAAAAAGTGCTGAAATTTATTTTCTAATTTCTTGTCTTTTTTTCTTATGACACTGCAAACCAGTCCTTTTTGGTCTGGAAACAGATCTTACACTTATCCACATCTCAACTGCACATTTTTTTTAAAAATATATACATATTAAAATTATATGTATTCTGCTCGAGGACACATTAGCAGTCCGGCCGACGGACAGTGCAGCTGCAAATGTGCCACCACTTGATTGCTACCACTTCACTTCCCCTCTAATTCCACCCGAGCAGGAAGCCTTGCGGCAGTGTCATCGGGATGTCAAGATTTCTGAAAACGCAAGCACGGTGTGAAAATGCTCCGTTGTGCAACGAGTAAACCGTTGCACTCGCCGAAGTGTCACCAAAACCACAAAGCAGACAGTCGGAGCTGGGTGACTCAGACAAAAAATCTGTTCTGCATAAAGGGCGGGAAGGTGGTGAGAGGAGGAATTATGTGACCACGTCTTATGAAATCAGTCTCCATCTGATATGCGAAACATGCTGAACTGTATTTGCTTTAAGGACCGTTTTAACATTTTCAGCGCCTCATTAGAAACACGTGTATTATCATTCTTCATCAATAAGATAGGAAGCTTATTAGCAGGATAATAGAACCTTCTCCTGTTGCTCTGGTGCCTGCCGCACAATAAAACATTACGTCTTATAATCTATTGACTTTACTCCAATCAGGTTGTCAAATACTATTCTTAATCATCACAGATAGCATGCAGTGCATTAAAGTGGCATTCTTTTAAACACCATATGTATAATAGTGTTTGACAGGCTGCCTTTGTTTACGCCATAATAACCGGGTGTTTGAATAACTTCTCAGTTACTTTAAGTAGCAAGCCAGACTCACTCTGCTTCCATTCAGCTGTAAAGCTCGATAACCCGCACTGACATTTGGCACAAAGGGGAAAGTGGATGGTCTCATCGGAACATAGAGCCTGACAGACTCCACCTGCAGGCATGAGACACGGGAGGGTTTCCGAGGCTCTTTTTAGTGTGTGCATTTGTTTGTTAAGTTATACAGACAGATCTGTATATATTTGTGTAGAAAATTAGCTTTGGAAAGTGGATGTGCTTAACTGTTTTAAGAGGTCTTGTTTTGCCTGCATGCTCCACCTTTTTCCAGTCTTCCATGAAATTTTTGCCAAGCCCGAAGGCAGCACTTGTTCCTGAAGGAATCTGCCTCTTAGCTTGGGTGAAGTGCCCATACTAACTCTACTTTACGCTATCTGGGCCTGATGAAGAGACGTAAGATTTGAGATGGTCCAGATTGACTAGTGAGCAACAAGAACCCATACTGGGATCCGCTCAGACCCTGCAACCCGAGAGGGCAAAGGGCTCTTACAGGATGCCTGGCTTGGGATAAATGAACCCAGATGCTTCCCTGCAAAGAGAGAACAACCAGTTTTTAGGGCGCGAATGGAGGCTACCCACGATTTTTTTTTCTGTTGTTTGTCAGATCCCTGCGCTTTCTCATAACTGCTGATCACAGGGGCCTCCGTGCAAGAAGCATTGTGGGGAATTATCTGAGGGCCGTTTGTCTTTGAAGGAAAACGAGAGCAGCGGCAAATCTCTTCAGTCCTTTCCTGTTCCTCTTCCTGTCGGCCTGCCACCTGGGCTGAAGACGGATGGAGCGAGAGGAGGATGGTTGCATTTGTCTAAATGACTTAATGGAAGTTCAAGTTGGTGCTGAAAGTTTTAGGATGCAAGATATGAATTAATGTGTTTAAGTAATCCATACTTCTGAGTGTTGTCACTTTACAAAGTGATGCTGTTGCTACTGAATTGTCGCTCTATTTCAATCACTCATTTTTTACCTATTATCAGACCATTCACTAATTTTTTTTCTCTGTTTTTGATAAATGGTGCAAACATTTCTTTTGATTTTTAACACATTTCATTTGACACAAAACACTTGCCTTTCGTTGTCCATTTAAAGCACAGGTGAATCAGAAAAACATGTCTGTGTCTCTGTGTGTGCGTGAAACAGATCTAAGGTTCAAAAGAATAGGCCTGGTGATCAAACACTTGGGAAGGGAACATCTTCTTGTCTCTCTTCACACACAAGCAGCAGGACTCATTTAAGAATGAAGTGTAACGTCTTGGTCAATATTGTCCAACAGCAGCATTCAGTCATCATGGTAACTATCTGTTGTGCTAGCATGTCATCTTCACTACTGGTCCTACTATCCCTGGGGTTGTTTCTAGCACAATGAATCTCCAGTAACCTTCATCAAGCTGGTGCATTACATACGTCATGACCAAAGGTTTGCGATTGGATAAAACCAGATCCATTCGTTTAAATCTTCAACAGAGTCGACGCCTTCAGCAAGCAATCACTTCACAAAAGCTGTGGGGTCCAGACTCTCTGCACGAAGTGAAGCGTATAATAAGGAGTTGGCTTTTACCAAGCTAACTTTAACCTAAAAACATAACATGAAAATTGACAAACTTCTCTACAAGTGGATGTTCCCGACAGAATTTTTGTTGTTTTTGGTTTTTACACAGTAATGCTGCCACCCCACAACAAATGCCAGTGAGTCATATTGCCCACATCAAAAATGAAACACTCTAGCCTTACTTTGTTGTACTCTTATACATTATTTTATTGAATTTTACTAAAATATTTGGTAAAAAAGCACTTTTTTTCTGTCTTGAGTCTACCAAAAGCCATCTCTGAATACAGTTAAGTTTTTTGAGGATGTGAAATTGCCATTACCAGACCAAACCAAACCAAACCACACTTGTGGCATCACAGTGGAGTTGCAAAACAGTTTCAGAAGGGTGTTCAAAAGTTGGGGAAACTGTAACTATTTAGTTCATGTGTAATATTTTTGTAATCTTATCTTGAATCAGAGGTAGGTCGCCATGTTGAAAACAAAAACAATGGTGCGATAACACAAGCTTCAAAGCTTCTTCTCAACTACAAACTGCAACAATGTGTTTCTCACCAGGGACCTCAGAAGTAACCCGTGTCACGACTAATCTGCCGAGCTCTACTGATGCCATCCAGATCCCTCATCCTGAAACACACACCGGCTTCTTTGTTTGCTTCTCTTGGGGTTTAGACAACTTTTTTTCCCCCCACTATGTGGAACATGCAGTAGCACACGCACACCCCCGCACACGCACACCCCCTCATGCAGATGCACACAGGGTTACAGCAATTCCCAAAACAGACACTCACTTTTAAATCAACATAAACGTTTGGCTATATGCTCAGATTGCACATGCTTAACCACACATCCACACGCCTACACTCACAAACCAGCCTGCTGTCTGAGGCAGATGTAGCAATGAGGAATAAATGACAAATTTCCTATTTCATCTCAGCAAGTTCTGTCTGCTTTGACTCACTCTTAACTTTTCCTGCCAGCATCATGGAAGGCCAAGAGTTAAATTAAGGAGGACTAAATTTCCGGACAAAAAAGTGACTGTCGAACAAACTTTGCTCAGTCATTTCAGGAAAGTTGGAGTTGGGGGGGAGAAGTGGCCGTCTTTCCACTTTGTCTTCATGGTAGTCACAGCAAACCGGGTGTGAAATGTCTACAGGATCGCTTACAAACACCGGCCACTCTTGCATGAACGCCCCTCCTTTTTTGTGTGGATTCGTAACGAGATATTAGTTTTATTTATGAGAAAATACTGACATTAATTTCTTTTTTACAAATAGGATACACAAATCAAGCCTACATTTAAAAAAAAAATCTGTTATCAGCATTGAATAATTGAGTTAAGGGGATGAATAGTCTGGGTTACAATTTTTATACTTGTCTTAATATAAGATGATCCTGATTCCAAAAATATAAGCAGAAAAAAAATGCTCCTTTCAAAAATATGATGGGTTTTAAAGAATTGTCATTCGTTAGTAGAATTCAACATAAATTTGGAGTGGCTTACTTTAAATTTATAGTCAGAGTTGTTCAAATGCAACCAAGAATCGTGACCAGTTTAGGCCCGACTTTTTGTTGAAGAGCTTACAGCACATCGCCCAGAATGGCTCCCTGGGAGTGAAGCCACAGCACCCATATCAAAAGTCACTACTTCCTTCGAATGACCTGTGAAGGAAAGCTGAGCTATTTGTCTTTGATATCAGACACATGGAGCATGTAGACTCTGTATATGTCATCACGACGTCCATCTGAGTAGGACACAACAAGAACCCGTGAGTGTCTGTTTCCTTGCATCTGCATCGCAAAATATAATTCCTGTCTGCTGTCAGACGTGTCCATGAGCTTGCATTAATGTGATTTCTTTGCATGTGGACTTTAACATTGCAAAGGCGGATTATTTTCAGAGTTTTGAGAGCGTGTCTTTGTTCTTCTTCCACATGTGTGCATGATTGCGTGCGTGTGCGTGTGTGTGTGTGTGTGAGGATGCGTGCATGCCTGCATGGTGTGCTGGCTGTCCTGCCTTCAGGGGAGATAAATGGCTGAGTGTTGTTGTTGTCCAGAGAGCAGCCGCTCAGACAGCCGCTTACACATGATTAATTGTTTCCTTGTTGGGACTGGGACCAGTCTACTGCGACTGCACTGGCCAAGGCCTCCCACCCTGGATTGCCAGACGTGTCTCTGTGGGTGTGCATGCATGTGAAACAGAAAAACACGATGAAATGTAAAGACGGCGATGGACGTTTAGTCCCGTTTTCTAACTTTGTGTATGCAATGTAGTTTTTGGCTTTTAGCCCTGCACACACTGAGATTCAAGGCATTTGACTCACAGTGTTCATTTACATAATTTAGGTGTTAAATTTACCCTGCGGCCGTCATGTGGACTTCCTTTGTCTTGTGCAATGTTAGATGTCTTTAATTGACTTTTTCCTGCAACTGCTTCCTTTCTGTGCACATTTTCGAGATACGTAATTACTCAATGCTTATCGACCTCAGACGTCCTATAAATCTTGGCTGAACATTGATTTGTCATAGGTCAGCACGACTCAGGTCGATCTCCAGCGATGTTGGGTTTCATAGAAGTGCGTGAGTGGACCTGATGATTGATTAATTACAATTTTTACAGGCTAAATAATTCCCGACGTATGATAATAACATCAAGTCTGCTTTGTTGCTCTGGTGGAAAACTCTTTTAAAATCCTCCCCCTCCGTCCCCCCGCTTTAATTTCTCATTCTTCACCGTCTGGGGCTCATTAAGTGCAGCAGGACAGGTGGATGGCGGAAGCGTGTGCACTCAGATATTGAAGGTTCGGGAGGGGACAGGGCTAAAATCTGGGAGCAAAAAATAGAAAACAAACTCCCTTAATTGCAATGTTTATGTGTTCTGGGTGCGAAGGAAAGAAGCTCGGCGGTGGGGGTGCGGGGGGATTGTTGCAGGAGACGTCACAGTTAAAAACACGCTGCCATCATGGCTGGCCCATTTGGCTCGGTTGCACATTACGGTCTAATGATGGCACGAGGATGACTCACATGCAACACTGGTTCATCTTACATTAGACCCTTAATTACAGCAGCTATTATCCACACTCTGCGTTCATAAAAGAACTGGGCTGAGTAAAAAAGACAGATTTTTAGGTTCTTTTCGAAGTTTATGTTTAAAATAAAACATGCTACTGTGTTAGCGACTGGAAAGCTGTTTTACGAGTTTTTTCATAATTAAATAAGTGATGGGTCTGTAACTTCTAAACTCTTAGTAACAAAGTCCTAAATAGAGCCTTGCAGACTTTTAGTTGTGATTTGGGTGTATGTGTTTTACTGAGCACTTACGTTTATGTTTATAGAGTACTATATGAATTAAACTGAAATGAACTAAATTGAACTGAATGGTTTAGTTCAGTTCATACTGACATACTGACTGGTGCACTGGAAAATTGAGGTGGGAATTTCTTGTTCTATTTAGGACTACTTTGTGTTATTTCACAATGAAATATCCAAGCAAACAAAGGTCACACATTGGGTCCTTCAAGGCTCTATTCCCGTCCCACTTTTATTAAGCCTCTGTGATCCACCGAGATCTGACAATAAAGGCTCTAATAATTACTTATTGATGATGTGCAACTTTGTGTTTGTGTCACCACATTACCCGAGTCCATAAAAGCATTTAATTAGACTGCTTTGGCATGCTGCAACACAGTCTATTGAGTTTTCTTCTGAATCAGTACATGAGCATCAACTTTTTAACTGAGCCACAGTTAGCCATGGTTTAAATGATCATTTTCATCAACACAAAGATGATCTTACATTTCTCTCTGCTAGGACGTTTTGTGGCTGCAATGAAGTTCATTTATGTTTTCTTCCATGAACTTTTATTAAAAAACATAGAGAATCAAGACTAAAATCTCTGAATTACTTACACATTTGATCATAGCTTATACGGCTTGATAGACTAGACATGTGTGGGGGATTTTCTGAAACTGTTCAAGACTAATTTATATCAACTGGCAAAGTATAAATCTAAGCGAACAACGATGCTGGCTTTGTCAAGACTATTCTCTGGCCACATCTGATCAACATGCTAATGCTTGTCTATGGAGATTATGGAGACTTGCACTATCTCTTTCATACTTATCACAATGACAAACAACTTTATATTACTGTGTCCTCACAATACCACAGAGTCGTGGTGCCCATATTATCAGTGAGCCAGAATTTCCTCCTACTTTATGCAGAAGACACAAAAATCATTATTCTATGTCACAAAGATTCAGCCTTTAATGGTTCCTTTTACTTTCATTCTCTAAATCTACTTTTGTATTGTCTGACGCTGATGTGATTTGTTTAATACAAATTTATAAATTGTCTCCTAATTAACATGCAAGTTGGGAAAATAAGGACATTAAAAAACCCGATTTACTATAAATTGGAACTTTTAAGGTTTTTTGGCATTGAAAAAAAAATATATATATATCTTACAGTGCTCAACAGAGTGAGGGCAGACCTAATCTGTTCTGACTTCAAACCAGAGTCTTGTGTTTTCACAGGGATCGCATTCAACTGAAACACGTCCATCTGTTTCTTCTTGTGTGCCACCACGTCAGACCGGGTTAAAATCTGTATGGATTTAAGTGACAGTGAGGCTGTGGCATGATCCCACGTTGTCTGAATTATCCAGTGTCATGTTCACATGCTCATATGAATTTATTCATATTTTAAGCCGCACTGCAACAGCACTCGTCAAAACACTTAGTGGTATTAGAGGACAGCATGAAATGCAACCCAGATTTTGTATCTGCTGGTTGCATGTGTCACTAGGTGGAGTCAGATATTTCCATTCTAGATGTTCTCTTCAACCGCAGCTATGGAGTCCTGCACCAAAGTGGCTCAACACTCACTCTAAGAGAGGTCTTCAGTGTTGTAACAGCCTTAAAAATGGGAGAAAGTGCTTGTTTTTACTATTGTTGTTCAGTTTTCACACCTTTAATTTGGTAACCAAATTACACTCAGTCAAGAAGTCCAGTTAAAAACGATAAACTTAATGGTATTCTTCTTTGCAAAAGACCTCACGTTCTGTGAATATCAGGTTTTTTAGGTCTGACTTTCTGCCTAGTCAAAGTTTTTGACTAGGCTTTCTATCAAGTAGAGCAGAATAAACTTTAATCTTCACATGAGTAAAGATATTGTGGAAACCAGACTTCACTTTTGCATCACAGCAAATGAATAACGCAATTTTTCACTTGACGCACGAGCACACTTTTCTTTTTCTTTTTCTCAATTAATGAACACGCTTTAATCCAAACCATTTCATTGTTGTTTTGTCTTTATGTTTAGGATTGGTGTGCTGCTAGAAGTTGAACCTTCGTCCCAGTCTCAAATATTTTGCATCCTTCTTCCACGTGTTTTTCCGTGTCCATAATAACATACGCATCTTCTGTCAACATTAACTTACTACTATAAAAGCAGCATTCAAAAATTGCTCAACAAATGGTTATCCTGTTGACACTTGAGCAGCGTATCGCAGCAAGTCCTCCAGAGTTCTCATTGACTTCTTGAATGCTTCTTTGATTAAAGCTTTCCTTGTCCAGTTTAAATGGATGCTTATTTTTTGCTGGGTTTCAAATTGTGGACTCCGATAAACAAACTTCTGAAAGCAATTGGTTGCAGAGGATTTAAAGTAAAAAATGCATACATGATTTCAATTTTGCAACATATCTTTAAAAATGTTGCGTTCTTTTTTCCAAGAGAGAAAAAGAACCAGCAGCAACGTCACTGTTTCCTTTAAAGACAAAGATCTAAAGAAGCTGGCGCTCAAACGAAACAACTCCACACACCTCCGAACTTTATAGCAGAAGGCAACTTGATGTCCAGACACATGAAATCCATTCTTGTCTCTTCAAAAACTATGGTACAAACAATCTGTTCAGGAGATCTGATTAGAGAAACACGTCTGACAAGGCTACCTGTTCTGAGGCATAAGTTTGGGTGGATTTGAAGGGGGAAGCAGAAAAAACATCAATTAAATATTTAATGATCATCTATGTGCTAGATTATTCTTGGCTGCAACAACTTTCTGACTCTTCTTGCTTTCTTGACAAACGGTGTCATAAAAAAAAACAAAAAAAAACTCTGAAATATTGCAAATTGCTGGCTTCCTCTTTATATTCTGCAATAAACTTGAACTAATAAGAAAGAACATGTTCACCAATGGAATTTATTGGGATTTAGCTCCTAATTAACCAGGTTTGGTTTTATGTGTCCCTTTGTTTTTAAGTCTTTTAGATTAGACCAAATAACCCTATGCTGTCCCTGGCTTGGTTTTCAGTGAAAATATGCGTGGCCTCCGCATGTAAGTGGATAAGCATGTTTCCCAATGTGTTTACCTTTGGTTTACCAAAACACTCAGAGCTCTTGTGGTTGCTGATGGACAGTAAGCACACACAAGGAACTATAGTGTGAAGAGTACTATTTTGCACCAGACGAGGGCCGGACATCGGTATTGAGGCACACCGGGGTTTTAAAAAGTTATATTTTGAAAACTGCAGAAAAAAAAAGTTTTTCCATCATTCAGTCCTTTTAAAGAGCCAAAGAAAGAGCCCGATGGGTAAAACTTCTCGGGATTTAAGCAGAAACTTTTTTCTTGACTCTAAAGCATTAAGATAATTTGATTTAAAAAAAAAAAAAAACATTTTAATGTTGCTCTTACTTCATATTTATGAAGTCCTTGTCCAACTGGACTGTGAACCTCTGCATCAGTCTGACACACTTTGCAGCCCCCCACCAACAAGTTTTCCTCCAGGATTGTCTTGCACTTAGCTCCATTGATTGATTTTAGATCATTTTGTAAAAAAAAAATTTAGACATTTTTGCATAAATACTGTGAAACTGTCCTTATTTCTTAGATTCAGTGAGCTGCAAACGACATTTGTTTACCCCTAAACTATGAAACTGTTTTGAACAACATCAACAGTGAAAATCATCTTCTCTTTTCTCGAGTAAAAAAATAGACATAGCAGATCTTATTATCTTGCTCTTATGTGTTCCTTCAGATCTTGAATCAACGAAAAAGACAACACAGGATCATTTTTGGAGCATGAATGGAGCAGAAAAAGTGGCCTGTGATCAGTCCATACTGGTTAACTGAGGCAGTTAACGTAAAAAAAAAAGACTTAAAAGCCCAAGTCCCCCTTGACACTGATGGCTGTCCTATAAGGGACTCTCAGTAGGGCCCTCAGGTCTTTTGATAGGGCACTCGCCATCGTCCTTTGGGGCCGTTTCACCCCCCACAATAAACAAGCAGCCCTTTGTCACCAAGAGAAGGGGGGGGTCTTAAGGGTTCCTCCTCGTTATTATTTTCTAAAGTAATTATACCTTATTATCTGTGTTTACTTTAGCGGGGATGCGAGCATGCAGGTGTGGGCCATTCTGCAATGGGTTGGCAGTCTCTCTGGTAAATGTACTCCTGAGTTAAAAAAAATAAAATAAAAAACCTCACCCCTCCATCTTTACTTGGTGGTTTTTTTGGGGGGGTTTTAGTAGTAGTATTGTAGCCCCACTGTTAATTTCAGCCCAACAAAAGAAACGTGCAATTATGGCTATTATAGTAGCAGCTGCACGCTTCCTAGCTGTGCAACGACAGCTTCATCCTCACCCCGTCGCACCGCTGAAGGGATCGAAGAGAAAGGGGAGAAGCGGAGAGGGAGGCAGAACTGAACCGAGGGAGCTGAAGCGGTCACAGTAGCCTCTGCAGGAAAGAAAAGGAAAATATAGCCTGAGAGGCTGGTGTGCAGACGCGGCAGGGACTCTCGCCCACAGACTTGTGGGCCTTGAGAACAATGGAGCTGCCATCTCCCAACGTGAAGTGTTATGAAATAGTTCTCGCCACAGTTCGATTGGCTGCTCTCTTGCATGTGGTCTCAGAACTGCGTGGGCCGAGGGGAAAGAAAAAAAAAAAACGATTTGCAAATAAGAGAATGCTTATCAAAGAGTCTGGAAGAAAAGAATCAGTTTGCAGCCTTTAGGAGTTCAGTGATGCAAAGTTTAACTTCTTTTTTTTTTTGTGGAAATGATTGAACTTATGACTGTAATTTGTGTAAGGCATATTTAACGAGAGTCACCGTGACTCGTTCAAGTCAGGTTGCCAACGACGGTGTAACAACAGATGCAAAAATTAAGAGCACGACTGAATGGGACGGAAGAATTACAGGCTTTGTGATCTTTGTGTGGCTGAATATCGACGGGCCCATTGAGGCCCTCGACTGCGTCAAACACTGGGGAGCAATCTTAACGCTCTCAGCACAAACAAAATGGTCACAGGTCCTCCTCTGTTCCTCTCACTTACCGATTTCTCTCACTCGAGTGACTTCCCAGCCCATCGCATGAGCATCTGTGCCCTGGGCTCTTCGTTTCACGGGCATAAACAGATCTAAGCGACCTGCACGTCTAAGTCAGAGCCAAAACACCAAACCTTGCTTTATTTTCTGCAGCGGGCCTCGGCACAATGTTTTATTTTGTTCATTAATAACTATGTCAGCGGCAGCTGGAGCATGCAACATAGACTCTGTCCTCAAGAGATCAGTTTGGCTGTGATATACAGATAATTGAGATAATAACTCAAGGTAAACAGGGATTTGGTATTTTCCCTGAAGAATAGAAGTCTGTCAGATGCTTGTCAACAAGCTTAGGCTTTTTCATTCTTTGAACATGCAAAATAGAGCACAATAAGCTACTATTTTTCCAGAGTTTTAAACCTTCAGTGCTTAATAGCTCAACATGAGTTATTTAGAATCTGGTGTAATCTGGCTCTGTTGAAACATAGGCAGACGACAACAGAGAAACCAAAGCTGTAACAAATGTAACTTAGATTAGTCAAAAGTGATCAGTTTATTTTTTGTTTGTTACACATGTTAAGCACGTGTAAACACCTCAATATTTACTTGGGCAACAGATTGTAAACACAAGAAAGTGAATCCATCTACAGGAAGGCACACAGAAAACTACTTCGTGAGGAACCGTAGGTCGTTCTGTGTTTGACGGAACATGCTGCATATCTTCTATGGGTTGGTTGGGGAGAGAGAAATGTCCTCTGTTATCTGTTGGGGTGGAAGTGTTAGAGTAAGCTCAACATGCTGGTAAATAAGGCAGATTCTGTTCCTCTGGAGATGATTGTGCAAAGAAGGATTTTTCATAGAATAATAAAAATAAGCATTTCAGACAACACTGAGCATCTGTTTCACCGGACTGTTATAAATCAACAAATTGTGTTCAGTCAGAGGCTTCTTCAGATCAAGTAATATTGACTGCTACAGGAAATCCTTCTTGCCCACAGCAATCATCCTCTACATGGCCTCTTTGGAGAAACCTGCCTAATATGAATTAGGATACTGAATATGTCCTTATAATTAATAAAGTATATTTAAATTGAACTGAAATGAGGATGCTTTTTTTTAATCATCTCTTTTGGTCGCACTGTTATAAGGGTGTAATAATCTGAATTAGTAACTTTTTATTGATCTGATTATCTAATGCAGCTTGTGCAGTTTGGGGTTATTTCTGTAGCATCAATTATAAAAATAGCACATAGTAAGATCCTAAATTTTAAAATATATAGTAAACAGTTTTTTTTGTTGATGAAAGATCAAATATGCCAGTTTCTATTATTATTATTTTTATTATTTCTAATAGCTCTCACCTCATATTAAGTAAATAATTTATATGTATTTTTTTTTTACATTCTAGGAAAAGGACAATTTAAACAACTTAAGCACAAATGATAACAAATGTAATATTCTTAGAGTCCACTAATCAGCTGCTAATCTGTTCGAAGTTAATCTGCCTCTCTTTCAGTGCTAGTCTGAAGATGTTCTACTCTGCTGCAATGTTAGCAGAAGTTAAACATTTTGGCTGTATAAATTCCTCTTTCTCAGAGGAATTTATAGACAGCGCTTGTTTATGACAACCACTGCCTATTCCTGTTTTTCAGTTTGAAAAACAATCTCAATATATATATTTTTTTTAAATCAGTGATTTGGGGCTGAAAAGGATTCAATTTTGCAAGTTTCTAGATAAATTTAGAATTTTAAATAACAGTATGTTCAATGTTGTGTAAAAATCTGCAGGCAATTTTAATTTTAACCGAAAATTAATTTTCAAAGTTGTGATTGTGTTATTGGCTTCAAGTTCTGGTTAAGCAGATATTAATTTAAAATCTTTTTTTTTTTTTTTTTTTAAACAAGCAGCATTCTATTTTTACTTTGGCAGTTTGGAGAGAGGGTGAAGATTAAGAGGTTAAAGCTTGATTTCCTTTCTGTCACTTGACTATTACCAAAGCTCCAGATAATAGAAATATTTACCACATCATCTAAATAAATTGATCTAAAGAAATTACTACTTTTTTGTCTTATAATTAACGCCAAAAAAAAATCTTCATACAGCATTTGTTCTACTGATTTGTTTCTACAGAATTATTCGTTTTTTTGCTGTGGTCTTGACTACCTTACATAAGAGAATAAAATATGTTCTAGAATATATTTTTGCTTAACATTTTGATTTTGCATATTTACCATGTGAAACAAGTCTTTGAAAAACACTAAGTGCTGTACAGATATTACTGCAGAACAAAAATTAGCTTTAAAATCTGTGGCTGTGTATTGTTTTCAAGAGGAAGCGGCCTTTGGACCGCCTTTGGTCTCACTGGCATCCATTTCACCTCATTGGGACTCTTGGACCAAGAGTGTTGAAAACACAGAGAAATCATTTCACTGGAGGAGTGTGGCGGGATTAAATTGGCCTCTGGTTCAGTACGAGAGTCCCTGCTGTGTTGAGCGGAAGAGAAGGGTCTGGCTGGCAGTAAGGGGCAGGCCCGGGCATGGCAGGCCCCATGCTGAGACCCCCTCCCTACCTCTGACAAACACGGCAGTGGATAATCTCTCCTTCAGGGACTCAGCTCAGCACTGTGGGGCTGAGAAGGGAAGCAGAGGAGGGAGGAGGGGGGGCGTTGTGCAGCTTGGCTCTAAGGAACCGACTCTGGATGTGTGGCATCCACCGAAAGCACACATCCACGCGCTAGCTTGGATTGTGTTCACAGTTTATGTACGTCTCAATTTTCTCTTGTCTCACACTTTTTGTTCACTCCTTTGTCACGCTGTCATCTCCTGACAGTTATCAGTAAAAATACTGAAGCCAAATAATACATTTCAGTTCGTGCAGCACAGCAGTCAGAGTGGAATTCAGAAATATATGTAACCCAAAGTTAAAGAACTATTTTAGAGGGAAAAAAAAGGGTAGTTTAGCAGTTCAAGATGTCTTTTTTCCCCCCCTAACATTAACCCGATTTAAAAATTGCACATATTTCAACCCAAAACAAGGTTCTCTTCTATACCTGCAATAAAGTTATGGTGTACGTACCACAAACCTACTGATTATTTTGTATGAAAAATACAAGATACTTTGTATTACTTAAAGATTTGTTACCTGATAAAAAAAAAATTACCACTACTTAAAAGATATGTTAATATAATTTAAGATTAAAATTAAACCAGGTACTAATGGTAGTAAAACTTGTTAGCAGAAAAAAAATAAAACAAACATTTTTCCTCCTAAACATCAGTATTTATTACAAAAAAAATGAATGAAACAAATTAGAATCCTTGAAAGTCTTCTTGTGACGAACGGCCATCTAGAGATGATCAAATATAAATGTCCATGTCCAACGTCACTGAACAGTGAAGTAGTGCGAGTCACTATGACGTCTCCATCTTGTAACCATGTTTTTCCAGCTCCGCTCTGCAGGAAGGAGAAAGAAAATAGAAAAGATCAAGTCAGCAGAGATGATTACTGGTGGGTGGTTGGGGCATAAGTACCCTCTGGTATTGATTGTAAGAACCATTAAGAGATGGAAGAGAGAGAAAAAGAACTACATAAATATTAGATAATGCATGCAGCTATGGATTTGATGATTATACATACAGATGGCAGCTGTGCCCTTAAACAATAATGATATCTTTAAGAAACAACTTAATGGTAGGTCTATTGTAATTGAACTAAATAAAATAGCATATTACTATTGCTAAGTTCCAAGTGTACTCAAACATAAACAGAGCCGCCACTTATCTATCAACAGTTATTGATTATATGTGCGCCTTCAAAGCATTACGGACCTGGAGATAACTATCCAAACACAAGTCCTGTTAAGATCAAACTTAATTATATTTTTTACATTTCATAAACTGATTTTTAGACATAGAGAACACAGAGAAATCATTAATGCCCTAGATATTAGCTTTTAATATCTAGGGCATTAAAAACTAATCATGACATATGAAATGATACACTACCATTAATGGAAAAGTGAACTACAGAAAAGCAGCAGAAAAAGACACAATCTAAAACAGCAGGACAGTAAGAATCCCCTCCCCTAGAAATTTAGTCCCACCCATATATCAAAGTTCAAGACTGTCGGCTGCACCCGACAGGAAGCACATGAGGTAAACAAAAAAATATTTGTGACCCTGATTTAACTTTTGTTTTTGATACGTGTGCTGAGAATATCAAACAATGTTTGACGTAACATTGTTAATACAAATATCTCATATCTGCACCATTACATAAAACCCAGATAGACATCTTCAAAATAGTATAAATCGGTGAAACAAAAGCATCTATTATTGCATCTGCACAGCAAAACATAGGGGTCTCAGTGAATCGGGAGCCAGAGGAAGAGGATTTAAAATGCAAGTTAAATAAATTTAACACTCATCAAGAGAGACAAGAGACCAAAAAAAAAAAAAAAAAACACAAACAAAACATTTATTTACACTTGGTGGTTCAACTACCAAGTTGAACTACATACCACGTAGTTCAACTTGGAATGTTGCTGTGCTTAGCTAAGTGAGAGCTTTAATATAATCTGTAGCTTCAATATAATCGGTAATTACCTCAGCTGATTTGAGAAATCGTCTTCTACGTTGTCGTCGTCCCAGTTGTCTTCCCAAACATGAGCATCTTCATCTTCATCCAGTCCCGTCCAATCTGGCATTTACAGCAGATCAGTTCAAGTTACAATTATATATTTGTATTTTAAACTCGCAGACGGAAAGTTAAACAGGAAAAAGCCCTTTTTCTACAGCTGTCAACAACAAAGTAGGTGTATAATGTTGAAGTGTCGGTCCGACAAAACAATGTTCGACTGACCTTAAGATAAGTTGAATTTTAAATCAAACAAATAGACTGCTCGTAATGTAGCAGACTGATAACCATGTATTGTTTTCATCAATGTAATAAAATGTATTTATTTGTGAGCTCAGGCTTAATCAATCGGTGCTAAAAACAACAAAAAACAAAAGTGCTAAAAGTAGTGTAAGCAGGGCTGCATGCCACATCCTTTTTCTCTTCATTTGACACTAGCTATAAAATGAATAATAAAATAAATTCTTATCTTTATTATTAAGTCAAAAAGGATTCAAGAAGATCTTTACTGTATTCATTTCAGGTTGTAATGTTCTCTGTTAATGCCTATAAAAGGTTTACTGTGTAATATGCGTAATGTTTCTACATAACCACGCCGTCTGGCTAAAAGTAGAGCATGTATACGAACATTTGCTGAAAATTTATTCACAGTATGTAACAAATGAGGCCATTTTTTTTTCTGTTTAAGTTCACAACCTTTACATATTTTAATGCAAACTGTGTCTCGTTTTATGATATCGTTGTGACACACTGCTAGCTGTGACGAGCTACAGCTTATACAGTAAAAATGAAAAGTGGTATGGCAGAGAAACATTACATGCAAGTTTTCTGATACAATCCAGAGACAACATGTTAGAAGATTTGATTATTGTGGTTAAATAAATCAGTTTCAGTGGAATGTTTTTTTTTCTTTTCGGTTAGCTAGCAAATGCTAATGCGGCTAGCTTAGCTGAGTCACTGCGCGCGGCCTCGCAGCGATAATTTTAGGACTGCGGATATCCTGTTCAAAGTTAAATGAGCACCTTATATATTCACAAAACAAGCAAAATATTTACCCTCAGCTGGGAATTCTTCAAACTCGTCGTCCTCCTCCAATAAGCCCAAGTCTACGGTCTGCTTCTTGTCTGACATGTTAGCTCTGTTGCTGTGTGCTGCTCCGTGATGAATGGTTCTCTCACACCGGGGAATTATGGGAAAGCGAGGATGTTCAGGCGGGTGGCTACTGCGCAGGACAACGCAAAAGTCATCGCTCTCAAGCTCAAGCAAAGCCACAATAGTTTACAGCAATATGATAGTGGATAGAGCTGAGGGCAATGAAATCAAACTACCTGACAAATTGTTTGAAGTAGAATAATTCGGAATCATAAAATAGATACAAAGAAATTTAGAATCAGATGTGGAATTAACAATACCAGTATGATTATAATAAATGTATTTGGCACAGAGGAAGGTGGTAACACAAATATCAACAACAGAAGTGCTAGAAGATGTTTCTTAAAAAGTTTTTATTTTATAATTTATTTTTTAATTAATATAAATAAGTATCATAAAAACATATATGTGCATTTTTAGTCTTATTTTATAAATGAACAAATCAAGCTACTTTAAGGATTAAGTACAAGTTTAAAGTCCCTTTTAAGCATTTAATTAATTAATAGCACATCTTTACAGCACAAACTTAGACAAAAGAATTATATGCATAGGCTTATAGATCTATACTTAGATTGACTTTTGATAGAATTATTGAATTTTGACAACTTTAGGTACTCAATTAAAAACGAAGTGTGGCACTTTGAAGAAAGAGGAAAAGAGATAGTAAAATAGCTCTTATCTTGACAATATTAATGAATATAAGGTATTGTGTTGATGTATATTACTCCTGCTGTTGGTTCACACATTTTGTACCACAATGCATTAATACAAATGGATAAATGTCTATTTATAATATCTACATAATATCATATGCGATTATTAAAAAAAAGTTTTGTTCTATAATAACATTGTTTAAGACATGCAATGTTTCCTACATTTAAACTTTTGTAGCTACAGCTAGAGCCAATTCAAAGCATCTGTTTTTTTTGTTTTTTTTCTTTTATGTTTTAAGCATATAGAAAATTAATGCAGAGACTGGCAGCGAGAAGGTCAAGTAAATATATCAGCAGATATTTGAGCAAACAAACACCTCTTCTGCAAATTTCTCTGTGCTTGTTTCTCTCTTCCCCCAACTTGCACACACGCTTTTTTTCCA
The DNA here is from genome assembly GCA_903067095.1 of Girardinus metallicus. Lineage (NCBI taxonomy): Eukaryota > Metazoa > Chordata > Actinopteri > Cyprinodontiformes > Poeciliidae > Girardinus > Girardinus metallicus. Next base: position 23,077 of record CAEGAE010074094.1, read on the forward strand.
CACCACTAGAAAGCCCTCTTTCCTCTAAACAAACACACTCTAGCCATTGGAGTTTCTGTACACATTTTTCATCTGGGAACAAATGCACTTTGTAACCCATGCGGCTCGCTCGAATAATGAAGCGGCAGCCACAGCTTAGGATGTATTTTAGATAAATGGGAGCGCACATTTACCACAAAACCACTCACGCCACAATGGAAATTGCTCTGCAGCTGTCACTTGTTGACAGACGGTACAAACCTCAAACTTAGGCACCGCGTACTTATTCTATTTTCAAATTATTTTGTAATCATCCTAAGCCTTTGCACATGACAATGCCACAACACTCAGAGGAAAGAGGAAGAAGACTTGCAAAGGAGTCAAGGCTAAAGTGTTTAAACAATGCCATCGTTGTGGACGTAAAAATGCACAGCAGCATGTCACAGAAGTAAAACACAGCTGTAAGTTCAAAACTTTTAATTTTAAGAATTTACAAATTAAGAGAAAAACAAAGAAAAAATTGATATTACAGCTGCTCTGGAGGCGATGAACACGTAATTTTAAACAATGCCATTTAAAAAGTGCAAATATCACTTGGAGTTTTTCCACATTTTATCCTGTAAACTTTCATTTACTAATTATATAATCAACAGATCACAACAAAGTTTTGCAAAACTGTTAAACAGGAACAGGCTATATGGTTTTCAAAACTTTCCAGATCAAACTATGAAAAGCATGGTGCGTAGTTGACTCCGCCTCCCTGAGTCAACTCCTTGTAGAACCAGCTTCCTTTTCAATCACAGCTGATTTTTCAGATCTTACCACAGATTCTCTATTTAATTTTGGCCTGAACATTGACTGGGTCATTCAAGCACATAAATATTCCCCACCCTCTCTTTCTGCTCTTCTCTCTATGCCTGAACTGTATCTCCACTCAAATTTTTGCATAATAAATAATGTATACTTTCTATCTGCTTCACCATTGGTCCATCACATAAACCCTCAAAAAACACATAAAAATGTGTTGTTGCAACACGACGAAGTGTTTAAAAGTTCAAGAGGTATGAATACTTTTTCCAACACTCTGTTGTTTTTCATTTAAAATGAACAGTAATATTAACTGACTGTCAAAATTACACCCTCTCAAAAGGTACCAGTTACATTGGAGGCATTTAGGTTCTCGTAGCTGAGAAATGTCTGTTTACAAACTTGTGTTCCCCACATCTATTTTTAAGACCAGAAGCTTGAAATGATGGGATCGCATTTACTGAATTTGGCAAAAGAAGTTTCATCCTAATCTTCCATTATGGAGCATTTGATTATGAATGCTGCTCTGTCTCGCTTTGAGCTCCCCTCCCTGAGGTATTGCTGAAGTCTGGTTCCCGTGTCACTCAGTCTCAGGTGCAAGTGAAGTCCTGGGAAGTAGCCTCAACGTCCGCCCAGCATACCTGAGACTGCAGTTACACTGCGCCTGGCGCCTGTAGTCTCTCTGCTCAGGATAAAAAAAGAGAAAAGGAAAGGGGGGTTCGTAGACTGGGAGATCCAACATGGCCACATGAGACTGACTCCACCGTGACTTGTGTCTGTATAGCAGCATCACATTTCTGCCCTTTCACAAAGCCCTCTGGGAAAGGACAGGTCGGCAGACATGGTAAGTGCACCTACTGAGACAGAGCAAGACTCCGACTGAGGCACTGCCCTTCCAGTCTGACAGTCTGCACCCCATTCTCCCAACGCCAGCTCTGCTGTTTCTTACAGGCCTTGTTCATGATGTGGCCTTCAGACATCGCAAAGGCACAGGGATGGAGCAAGGAAAAGGGAAAGTTCTCCACCAAATAATCCAGATTACCTCCCAAAGATAACAAAGGAGCCTTCAATTTCCGCTTGTCAGAGAAAGTGACAGGGCATAGGGGGAAATCTGCGTGTCTGCCTAGTCATGAACTGACTCTACCCTAAGATACTTAGAATAAAAGGGAAGATTATTTGTACATACTTATTTACATACAAGGTGGTTTACAGGAAACTAAAGGAACAGTGGAAAAATTACATTAAAGAAAATAAATAAATTAGGGGTAATAATTGTAGCATTTAAGCATTTTTTTTTTCTAAAAGTTAATTTAACAGCTGGTTAAAGTACAATTAAAATGTGCTTATTAGGTCATTTTTGACTTTGAGAGGAAAGTTGCATTTAAAGAATCCTGTTTTTCTCTCAAGCTGGTTTTAGAGGACCAGATTTTAACCTGGTAAACAACTCTTAAATGTTCTTATGTCCAACACAGGGTGACAAGTTTTTAAAATCTGTCATATCACCAACAGGGAGCCAGGGCAGGGATCTTAAGTTCTGTGTGATATAAAAAAAATTCTACTGTTGGTTGAGACTCTGGCAGCAGAATTTTTGGTAAATTGAAGCTCTCTGTTTCAATAGACCAATGCCCAGTTTCCATGGGAAAACCTCTATGGTGGTAATATGTTTAAGATGGTGGTACACTTATATAGTAATAGACATTCTTGGGTGCTAAAATATAAACTTAAATCTATAATGAACATAGATTCAGACATATTTATAAATATGCCAGATTATAGCCTAGGTTCTATCTGTTATCCCTTGGCAGGTTGATGTTGACATGCAGTATAACATACATCAGACACTAAATATGACAAGATTCAACAAAAAGCAACCAATAATACACAAGATAAAACACAGCAATACACTATAGGCTTCTTGCATGCTCAGATCCTCAGCTTGAGTCTTATTGCTAACCTTTCCTAATTGCCTGTGTCTTTTCTGTATAAAGTTGGATGAAATTTGAACCTGTTGGTTTGTTGATTTAATTGACATTCAGCGAGACTATCAGCATCTGCATGATAAGTGATGCTGTGGTATGCCATACTCTAAGAGAGGGGGAGGAGGAGGACACACTTAGATTTTGAATAAAAGTGGCACGAGAATACTGCCTTGAGAAACTCCACCTGAGATATTTCTATGCTCACATTTATTGTTGCCTAATAACACAAAGTAGCCCAACACCTGAATCAATCCATCCATCCATCCATCCATCCATCCACCCATCCATCCATCCATCCATCCATCCATCCATCCATCCATCCATCCATCCATCCATCCATCCATCCATCCATCCATC
>CAEGAE010074096.1:0-14185 GCA_903067095.1 Girardinus metallicus
ATCCGCTTCATTCCAACTCCGGTCCGCTTCAATCCAACTCCAGCCAATCCGCTTCATTCCAACTCCGGTCCGCTTCAATCCAACTCCAGCCAATCCGCTTCATTCCAACTCCGGTCCGCTTCATTCCAACTCCAGCCAGTCCACTTCATTCCAACTCCGGTCCGCTTCATTCCAACTCCGGTCCGCTTCAATCCAACTCCAGTCCGCTTCATTCCAACTCTGGTCCGCTTCAATCCAACTCCGGTCCGCTTCATTCCAACTCCAGCCAATCCGCTTCATTCCAACTCCGGTCCGCTTCATTCCAACTCCAGCCAATCCGCTTCATTCCAACTCCGGTCCGCTTAATTCCAACTCCGGTCCGCTTAATTCCAACTCCGGTCCGCTTCATTCCAACTCCGGTCCGCTTCATTCCAACTCCGGTCCGCTTTATTCCAACTCCAGCCAGTTCGCTTCAATCCAACTCCAGTCCGCTTCATTCCAACTCCGGTCCGTTTGAATAGAAAGTCTGGTTTGTTTTGTGAGGAGTGAAAGCTAATTGAACTCTCTTGAGGGCCAAAAAGGTGAACTTTGTGTCACCTGCCTAAGTCTCGGTTGAATTGAGTTCTGATGTTTGAATGCATATGTGAATGCAAAGCAAACCAGGGATTGCTTTCCCCAAAAGCAGGAAGTGGACTACAGCGCAGGGCATTCTGGGTAAATACAAAACAAAAGAAAAATCCTCCAACTGCAAAAATTTGACTCCACTCTATTTTTATTTCCATCTGGTGAAGAAGGAAGTTGCTCTCAGTGTCTTCAGAGGTTTTTGTGTCATTTCCTTCAGTGGTTCTTGGTGCAGCGCCCCCGCAGGCCAGGAGGGGAACAGCTTGGTTTGACTCAGAGCAGAGAGAGAGAACCAAGCAGCTGGAGGGGAACAAGTCATCAATCGAACCGAGTCTCCTGCACTATCAGGTGAAAACATCCTAAAACGGTTCAGTTTTCTGTCTCCAGGGAAACGCTTCCCCGTATTTTTGAATCTGGCACACTGGACGGTGATGTAATTTCTTGCAGCAAGGACAGAAAGACACAATTAGAACAAACTCGGTTGGTGATGAAATCTCCCAGATTTGTCTCCAGTCATTGAACTGCAGTTTGTCATCCCGGTTCCAGATTCTGTTTTGCCCCGGTTGTGTAATTTAGGCGTGTTTCACCCCAGCCTTCACTGTCCTGCTACGTTTAGCTCGTTCTCCGTCCTACATTCGTGTCCCTTCACTGTGTCCCACATGAGCCGATTTCCCTTTTCTATTCTCAGTGCTGCTGCTTTGTTCAGTTTGTGTTTTCTGCAGGAGCTGATCACCAGAGGAAGTGGGACGCTGTCCTCCTCCTGCCTCTGCTGCTGGGCCAGCTGTCTGCTGTGATGCAAGCTTGTGCTTTGACTAGGCCAGTCTGGACACAGGACAGCAGCGTCCAACATTGTGTTTCTTCTGTTCTGAGGACGAAATGTTTGAAAAAATAAACGTCTCTGTAAACTCGTCTGACATGTCAGAGACAGATCGTCAGTCTGACTCCGACTGCAGGAGCTCAGGTACAGAAACGACATTTTAAGTCATTTATGACACGTTCACTGAGTACGGAAAGAACAGATCAGCAGTGCTGCCCAAGTCATTTCCCCAACCAGCTTCAGTCAACCTTTTATATGTTCCTGTGAAAATGTAATTTGTTGTTTTTATGTCTCTGGCTCCAAGGAAGGCAAAACATTTTATGATAACAACCTATAAATCTTTATGTGATGCTAGTCTGGTTGTAGCTGCAGGTTTTTAAGCGTCAGATGAAACAAAGCAGACGCTGCGTTGTGGTTTTGATTCTGCAGACCTGATTGCACGGCGCTGGAAGTCACACAACACGCCGATGACATACAAGTCCTGGACAGGATGTCACAGGAAGCCGAACGCAGCAGAGCCATGATGGAAACTAAATCCCAGAGGAACAGAGAGCCGACCAGTTTAACGAGGCTCTACCAATAAAAATAATCCAGCTGATTTAGAGATGACGGTTCTGATTCTGCAGCATCCCGCAGGGCGTCCTCAGGTCTTCTTACGTAATGCTCTGAAACATTTGTGCAGCAGAAATACGCTGGCTGTTGCTGTGGGAGGCGATCGGTTTGACAGCCGCTCAGTTCGCTCTGACAGCTGCGTGGAAAAGGTCAGCTGCTGAAATTAGAGGAGCTGATGGGGAAAAGGAGGTGAAAGAGCAGAGAGAGGGGCTGGAGGCCGTTAGCAGTGAATACATTCAAAATTAAATTAGAAAGACAATTAAGCACAGGAGGAACTTCACTTTAAATTATAAGAAACATTTATTACATTAAAATTCCCCATATCCCTGACTCAAACCTCCAGATTTTACTTTTAAGAAGCATGGATGGATGAACGGAGAGTTCCTGTCTCTGCAGGAAGGTTGTAATGTTGCCACAGTAACACATCGTAGCAGACACAGTTATTACACTTTCTTTCTCTCTGGCTGTTGTCAGGCTGTCTGTGGATTTTTATTGTAACAAACTCCTTCAGGAACCGCAGGAACAGAAGATGAAAACTGCGGCAGCAGAGAATCCAGGCCTGATCTGCTGAATAACCTGGACTGTTCGTGTCTGCAGGCAGAGTTCCCTCTTCTTCCTATAAAACTTCTGTTCACATGTGAAGTGCCAAACTCTGACAGCCAGTAAAAACGGTTCTGATTGATGAAGTGCATTCTGACACGCTCAGAGAACGCCTGCAGGCCAGCAGGTCCGGGTTTCCTCAGGTGACAGCCACCTGTCCTTAAACTGATCAACAACCTGAGGCTGAGCCAATCAGCTGGAGAAAAGAAGACCTCATCACAACAACCAGCAACACGACCGATTTTCACCCTCTGTGAGGTGATGATGATGATGATGAAATCATCCTGGTTCACTCTGTGAGTTTCTGCTGCTTCTCCTCCAAGGAAGAGGAAACTTTCTCCTTCTGCTGAGGAAAACCTGCTGTGGATGAAGAGTTGCATCAAAATGGAGCAACTCCACCCAACGGGGTCAAAAGGTCACCAGCCAACAGAATGTGTCACCATTCTGGTGACATCCTCATCACTTCAACTAGAAAAATCTTCCCTAATTTTAAAAATTGACGGTCAAAAGCAGATTATGAGGGGATTTTTTCCCACACCGTCAGATTACCGCCTCGCTGAATCTCTGTTAGTCAGTCAACGCTGAAACGCACCAGAGCGACGGACTGGGCTGAGAGCAAACCCAGCCTGACTGAGACCAGTTCGAACTTGTAGCCAAACCTCCTCCACATTCATCACTGACAGAATCGAAGTGATACATCCGACTGTGTGTGAAACATGGAGGTCAGCCGGGTCAGTTGCTCAACACTCGGATCACCTGACTGATAGGAACCAGGAGGCGAATCCGGTTTACTCACCTCAACCAACCTCTGACGCAACACCGTGAAACCCAGAAGGAGGGAGAGTCCGTTCTCAGCCAGAACTCATCCAGGTGAAGCTGAACAGTTTATAGATTATCTGACTGAAACATCAAACATCTGTGGCTTCAGGATCTATGCAAAAATAGTTTTAATGAATATGCTTTAAAAAGTATCTAATTATGAGTTTTGTAGGCTAAAATGTTTCTTGGTGTCCACTTCCCTTTTAAATTTCATGCTTCTACAGTTTTAGTTTTTTTTCAGAGACTGAGATTAAATATATTTTAGTTGGAAATTAAAACCAAAATGGTTTTAGATTCTTAAGATGTAAAAACTTCTAACTCGTTTTGAACACATTCCAGTACTTTGAATTATATCTCACAACATATGAAGAGTTTTATTTTTAATCTAAAGGTTGTACCTGAAGGCTCGGCTCTTCACATTCAGATGATCAGTGATTCTCATGTTCCAGTTCAGGTTTCCACATGCAAAAGGAAAACAGATCAAATGTTCGATTTGAAAAGTTAAATTGCAAACATAAAAAAATGCATTAACTTGTTTTATCATTGATTGACAATAATTTAAAGATCAATTGTCTAGAAAATAAAACATCTTAGTCTCATGTTGGATTCTAATTAAAAATGTGAAACTAATGCAACGTAAATATCTCTACAGATAAAAATGGCACAAAGAAAAGATAAGAACACAAAAATAAAAATGATTAGGCTAAAGTCAGACAAATGAAACTCAACAGAAAGATAAAACGGAGAGTAAATTATCACACAATAAACTAGAGCAAAAGTGGCTAAAGTAAGCCTAGCTTAAGCTAATGTCAGCTAACCGAGCTAACATGCACCGAATGAAGCTAAAGGAAAAGAGATGAAGAGATGAGGTTCACTAATCTATGAGTTATTAAAGGATAAAACAGGACAAGGTTAAATAAACTGAGATCAGAGTTAAAATCACAAAACGCAAAACAAACTCAAACTACAGCAGAGAAACTAGATTCAAACACTGAACAGTTAAACTCATGTTGGCTAAACTCAACACTTTGCAGATGTTTGGGTTTTTCCTGCATTTCAGAAACAAAGTTTATATTTTAATATTATTGACAAGTTCATCGTGTTCAGGCTTTAAGGATGACTTTGTTGGAGCTAAAATCCTGTTTTCAGTTGGTAGATTTTCTTCTGGTGTCTTTAGTTTTTTAAATTTAGTCCTGGGATCCAGATACAAAATTATTATCAAAATTATTTGAGTTTAGGAACCTTTTCATGACTTGAACGATTATTAATAAGTCAGACATAGTTTAGTCATTGCTCTGAAAACTCAGCCGGTTTTATTGACCTGTTTTTGACGCTGTTATTATTAATTATCTCCTTCCAATAAAGTTTCTAGTTTCATTGTTAAAAAAAAAACTATTAGGTGTTAAAATGACGACATAAAAACAACTGATGAAGCAATTAGTGTGGCTTTTTTAGCACAAATAATTTTCACTTGCTGCAAGTCTGCAGATTAACATCACAAATGACATTCATTCATTCATTCATTCATTCATTAGCAGTTTAACCCCTCGGCTGTGCTGCATCTCTGCACGGTGCCAAACATTTGACTCCAGCACATGGAGCAGGTTGTGTTCATCTTTGCAATAATAAGGCAGAGTTTCACAAAGCAGCGTGTTGCAACGCTGCGCTGGCAGGGAGAAAAGGACGGTGACCGCAGATGTGTGTGTGCATCTGATCCACACACACACGCTGTGCACGGCTCTGACATGGACTTTAAAGTCACAGAGTGTCTGAACTGGTGCCGGTCCAAACAAGGACAAGGGGAAACACGGTAACCCCGAAAGGAAGGGATGTCAGTCAGGACAAAACAGATAAAGAGACTCGGCTCAGTTTCAGGATTTCATCTGTAAAGGTTAAAAGTCGTTTTCTATTGGGTTTTTTTTTTTTATGTATTATATGTTACACAAAGCTGTTAAATAATCGGTTGCCATGTCTCGTTTGGACACATTCTTTAAATTGCCGGTTTTTAGTGTTTTATTGGCTCTTTAGGAATATTTCAGAGTAAAAGCCTCCAGCAGAAACGCAGGTAGAAATGCAAACCAGAAATATGTCAAAGATCTGAGAGGTTAAAGAAATCCTTCCGTTCATGTTTTAAAATAAAACTCAGGTAAAACGTGACGACTGTGGTCCAACTCCGAGCTGATTCCACTGAAAAGGTTCTGCGACCCGACCCGGCTGCGACGCCACGCAAACAAAACCAGAACCTGGACGGCTGAGAAACACGTTCCAACAAAATGAACTGAAACTTTCATTTCTTACACGAGTAGCTTCACAGCGGCAGGAAAGTGGCTGACAATACCATTAAGACAATATAAACAATTTATCATCTTAATAAGTCAAGAAGCTGAATATGATCCGAATCTGAACTTTTCTGAGTCTTTATAACCTCAGATCAATTCAGATTTTTAAAATTATATTCTCAAGTCAAACCATAAATTGTCCATATTTAGATGCAAACCTATTTATTGTTCAGGATGAAACTGCAGAGGAAAACACAAACCCTGAAACCTCTACCTGTCCTCGGTAACGTTGATCTGAATCAGGAGGTGAATTTAAGGTCTAAATCTTCCCGGTGGTTCGGATCCGTTCAGAGGAAAAACGAACCCGAAGCGGAACGTGCAACCCAGACAGGAAGGTTCGGTCTGTCTGCTGGTCGGATGGGTCCAGAGTGGGAGAACCACAGGAAGAATGGAGAAATTAATCTGTTTGTTTCTGGGATTTATGGTGATAAAAGTGATCAGAAATAAACCAAATAATGTGGGGAAGTTTCAAAGACGTTTGGCCGATGCAGACCTGGCTGCAGGAAGACGTTTTGATCGAACTCAGATTCAGTCTACAGATAAACGTTCCAGAGTTCATTTGAAACTGTGCTGAGGCTTTCTGAAACCGGTCTTAATCTGGTCTTAATCTGGTCTTAATCTGGTCTTAATCTGTCTGATTTGGTCCAGATGGCGGAGCGACTCCTACGTTCACATCTACAGAAATAAACCGGACCAAAACGCAAAAGCAAGCCAGAGTTCATCTGACCCGACTGAGGCGTGGAAACCCTGAGGCTCTCTGTAAACTGCGTCATGATTGTGAAACATCAAAGGAAATGAAGATTCACAATGTTTTCTCTGAATTTACACAATCTGAAGAAAATGATGCAACTTTGAAATGACCTGACTCATAATAATGTCATCATTAGAGGAAGTCCTCTCTGGTTTGCCAGGTAAAGGAGAGAATCAACTTCACAACATTAAAATGTCAGAAAACGGTGAAGAGGCGGAGCCGAGGGCAGAAACAGGTTGACTTTAAAACGAACATAGAAAAGCTAAAGTCTGAGGAGGAAACCCAGAGTAATCAGAATGAAGCAGAAATGACAGGAGGCTCTGACAAACGGAGCAGCACTTCTGAGCTGCAGGCAGGCGACGGATTAAATCTGGATTATGAGCTTCTGTCTCTCAGGCTGCAGAAACTCCTACAGTCAGAAGCCAAACATGAACGCTGCTACACTGACAGTTCTCCCAGAAATGAACACTTTGTTTCTCTACTGAGATCCACTGAGAGCCACTGAGATCCACCCAGACTCACTGAGATCCACTAAGACCCACTGAGACCCACTGAGAACCACCCAGACCCACTGAGATCCACTGAGACCCACTCAGACCCACTGGGATCCACTGAGACCCACTGAGATCCACCCAGACCCACTGAGATCCACCCAGACCCACTGGGATCCACTGAGACCCACTGAGAACCACCCAGACCCACTGGGATCCACTGAGACCCACTGTGATCCACTGAGACCCACTGAGATCCACCCAGACCCACTGGGATCCACTGAGACCCACTGAGATCCACCCAGACCCACTGAGATCCACCCAGACCCACTGGGATCCACTGAGACCCACTGAGAACCACCCAGACCCACTGGGATCCACTGAGACCCACTGTGATCCACCCAGACCCACTGGGATCCACTGGGATCCACTGAGACCCACCCAGACCCACTGAGACCCACTGAGATCCACCCAGACCCACTGGGATCCACTGAGACCCACCCAGACCCACTGGGATCCACTGAGACCCACTGGGATCCACTGAGACCTCCCCCCAGGTGGTTTAATCCTGTGCTGGATAAAACCAGCTGACCCGCTAAATGTCATGTGAACAAATTCATCAGAAGTAAACAGACGTTTGGAGGTGTGACTCTTTGCCAGGCCCCGCCCCCTTTCTAAATTCAGGCCCCTCCCCTTTTCTACATTCTGGCTCCGCCCCTTTTCTTGCTTCAGCACATGTAATATTTCATAATTTTCAGTTTAAACACGCTGCTGCAGATTTTCTTCCTTTCGATAAAGAAACTAACATCTTGTCATTATCTGCTTTTCCATTGTTTATATAATTTTACAATTTGACATTCAGAAAATAAATTTCCTCACTGGAAACCATTTAGAAAAAACTCAGTTTTTGCTAAAAGCCTTTGGCACTAGAACAGGGTGGGTTTTTGGCCAAAAGTGCAACAAAAACAGTTTTTCTGCTTCACATGATCAGCAAACAGAAGTTGCCACTGGCGTAAACCATGAAGAAGAAAATTAAAAATGTATCAGGTTATGAATATTATCTTCTGAGCAGGACAGACACTGAGCAGTTCCTTTTATTATCTTTTGTTCTGTTTCTGTTCGGAGGTTCTGGAAATTTAAATGCATAATGAATCATCCTTGGCTCATTCATTAACAGAGTGAGCCGCTCTGTAAAATCAGGAGTTTTAATGGTTTGCTGCTGTGTTGTGTCCACACAATGCATAAAATATCAGCTATAAAGACAGAGGAGCAACTGTTGTTGCCCATCAATCTGGGAAGGGTCAAAGGCCAAATATGAAGCTGTTTAAAAACGGATATTTTTAAGACAAAAATGTTAATAAAAACCTTAAAGACAGCTGACAGTTTTCCCAGAAGTGGCCTGTAAGGCACGGCGGTGGAGGGCTGATGGTCTGGGCTGGATCTGCATCCACAGGACTCACTGTTAACTTACTGCAGGTTTTTAAAGATATGAAATTGTATTTATTTATTTTTTGGAAGACATTAATGATGAGAAGAGAGAAGTTTGCAGAGTCTACATGAACCTGAGCTCCTTTTGAAGTCTAGACTTCACCTGGTTCCTGTAGGAACCGGTCCCAACCTGCTTCTGATCTGCTGAGATAAACAGGCAGATTTCAGTATCGTCTTGGTTTCTCTCCTCTGCTGCTCGGCCTTCCCCTCAGTGAGGAAGAAGTCGTGACGAAGCTGAAATAGCTGCTTGTGTAACGGCAGCTTCCCGCCGCCAGCTCCTGCTTTTAGCTGCTTGTTAACGTCTATAAATCTGTTGAGTCAAACCCTGATCCGCTCCAGCCTGCAGAGGTTCTGCTGAGCACAAAGAGCTTTTTCACAACTGGACTGAACAGCAGCGAGGGGCTCTCCGGGCAAACAAAACTTTATGAATTTCTCTTTTTAAACGTGAGTGTGTGTTTTTGCGGCGCTGCAGATAAAGTGTGAGTGTGAGACGGAGGCTGTGTATGCTGATGAATGTGACAGAGTTATTTTGGCTCTCACAGCTGTTTGCGCCTCAGAGTTCGTCTGAGGACGGCTGCAGGGGCAGGGCTCCAGCCACAGCTCTCTGAATCTGATCTGAAATGATTTGAAACCAACAATCATCTATGGAGCCACAGATGAATCCGCCTCCCCAGCACAGATAGGATCAGATTCATTTAAATGTTTCCAGGGGACAAATATGAGGGCCGTTTGGGACAAAATCTATGTTTGTCTCTCACACACAACTAAAAACTAATATACACACACAAAATATTACAATTGCACATATATACTATTAAAATGTTACACACGTTCAAAATTTTTTATCACACGCAAGCATAAAAGACTAAGATTGCACATATAAACTAATAAAATATAGACTCACCTTGTGTGATGTCACGGAAGAGGCGGGGCTTCATTTGGAGATCAGGTCGCGCATGCGCTGATACTACAGTGACGTCAGCTTCAAGTTGTATACTGCTGCGTTTAGCTAGAGGCTAATCCGATTTTTGAACGCTGACTTCGGCCAGCCGTTCTCTCCGCTTCCTCCTCAAGCGCTCGGCGGTTCACTTAGGGCTCTACTACGGCGTTAGCGCTGGAGAAAGCGGCCTTAGAACCGCCGTTAGAGCCAGAGAAGCGCCTCAGAATCGGAATAAGCCCTAAGTGAACCTCTGAGCGCTTGAGGAGGAAGCGGAGCTAACGCCGGAGCTAACGCCAGAGTAAGGCGTTAGCGCCGGCTATAACGACGGTTCTAAGGCCGCTAACTCCAGCTCTAACGCCGCAGTAAGCCCTAAGTGAACCTCCGACCGCTTGAGGAGGGAGGGAGAGAACGGCTGGCCGAAATTAGCGTTCATAAATCGGATTAGCCTTGAGCTAATTGCCGCTTACCTCGTGGAGCTCCAACATCCAACTTGAAGCTGACGTCACTGTGGTATCAACGCATGCGCGATCTGATCTCCAAATGATGCCCCGCCTCTTCCGTGACATCACTCTCACGTACAAAAGGTGAGTCTATATTTTATTAGTTTATATGTTCAATCTTAGTCTTTTATGTATGAATGTGAGAGAAAAATTGTATATGTATGTGATATTTTAATAGTATAAATGTGCAATTTTAATATTTTGTGTGTGTGTGAGAGACAAAACATCGTTTTTGTCCTAAACGGCCCTCATAGTCACGCTGCGTGTTTACACCCAACATGGGGAAGTGATTAAAACCGACCAGAACCGGACCACATGTCTGGCTGTTTTCATGTCACATAAAGACATAATTACAGCTACCAGCACTGAAGAATTTAATGAAACTTTTATGTCCATTTGCTGTTTTTTCTTGTTCTTTCTTTACAGCAGAGCTGTAAATAATGCAAGAATTTAACTCTTTGCGTTCGCATCGGACCCCCGATCAGACCATCCGCTCATGTTTCGTGTTTGTACATTTTTTTGTGGAACATAACTTCCAGAGTCCGAGTCGGGGACAGAGTCGGGGTCAGAGTCGGGGTCAGGAGTTTGGTTAATCACTGAATCCTTAAGGTTAAACACATTTAATGCAGACAAACTTGACGTTCTTCTGTTTCAGAAAATCTGTCATTTGTAAATTTTTCTGTAGATGTTTGAAGGAAAATCAGCTTTGGAACACTGAAGCTCAACGCTACCAGAGATGCTATTGGCTGGAGTTTGTGAAATAGCCAATCCAGCAGCACCTTACATCATTCTTCATGCTGATTGGCTGAACCCAAAGTGAGCGGTTAGCTTCTGTGATAGTGCTAAGACGGCTTTCTGTTTGTATTAATTTGGTGTTTTGATGATTAAAATCCCAAATTTACCTTAAATGTGGTTCATTTAGGGTAAATTTACCCAAATTTGAGACCTACTTGAGAGGAAGTGAGGAAGTCTCAAGTATTCATGGTTTTTAATTGTTTACTGGTAGCTCTGGTGTGTAACCAGAGCTACCAGTAAACGGCGGCTAAAGGAGCAAACCCAGTTCTGGTTGGAGACTCACAGCTCAGTCAGAATTTACAGCAGAAACATCATTAAAAGGTAAAAGTCTCTTGGAAAGTACCGACTCGTTTTGTTTTAAAGCTTTCAGAGTTTAACGTGGCGGCACTTCATTTAATAAAAGCATATTCTGTGATTTAAACTTCACTTTGTTTTAACTGTTTGTCAGAACTTCTTCAGCTTCACCAGCGTTCACCGTTAGCTGTTAGCTCGGTAGGACAAAAACCAGAAAAAGAAGAAATCTCTAAGCTCTCTTTTGCCGTTCTGTCTTCTGATGTTCTATACGGCTTTCCATATAGAATACATAAAATAAAAATGAACTAAATTTAAGTTGGAGTCATTTTATTTGGACTTGTTCTCTGCTCTGCTGTCATTTCACTGTGATTTGGTTTGAGACGGATCCTCGGGTCCAGTGTGACTGAAGAAGCCGGTTGGGTCAAAGCCGATGAATCTGACGCCTCCTGATGCAGATATTTACTGAATGTTTGCTGGATGATGGCAGTCTGCCTGGCCCGAGTCCTGCTACACTGGGAAATGATGTGTGGTTGTTTTCACCTGGCGGAGCTGCAGGTGTGATGAAGGTCTGGTGCAGAACAATGGAGGTCATTCAGCTGCAGCAGGAAGAGACGCAGGACTGACGCCGAACGCCGATTCTGCCCCGAATCTGAAATGTAAAAATAATTAGACGAGTCAAAAGTGAGGTAGTCTCATTATGTCATGTTTTTATAGTGCAAACATGCATTCATTGGTGTTAAAACCATAAATAGAGCCCATCTGCTGATCCGAAACATGTTACATAACTGAGTCATTTGGACAAACACCAAAGTCAACAATCCATGAACCCTTTAATGATCTGTGTTTAATCTCTGTTCAAACAAATAAGAAATCCTGTAATCTGACCCTGAAAACATGAAGTGTTGCAAGTTTGAGTAAAATATTGTGATAAGTTGGCAGTGAAATGCATTTTTCTGGGCTTTTTGGTGTAAAGTGATCATTGCATACCAGGCTCTTCCCTCTGGCTTTTTCCACTGCTTGTTTCATGGTTAACACTGTTTCTCTCTGCACAGCTGTATAAAGCATGCATGTTTCCAGAAAAGCATTAAAAGCTCATAGATTCTCTTAAAGGTGAATTTTGCTGTTTGGAGCTTTCACACAGATGAAGCTTTAATCTGCTGTTTGCAGTTTAATCTGATGTGAAGGAGAGGAAACCCTTCAGGGTTCCACCTGGCTCATGTTCGGACCTGCAGACATGACGGGACTGATGAGAGGCTCGGTTCTGGTTTTCACTTCAGGATGATGAAAGTTGGACGTTAACAGTCACATACCAGGAAACCAGCTCATGAAGAACATGCCAACATGAGTACATTAAATGTCTGTGACAAACATTTTAATCTGTGTTCATTTACTTCCCTCCATTCTGTTCTGCTTATTTTTGGTCATTTTGCACAGAAATTAGATCCATAACATGGAAACTTACCATCATCTGGACTCGTTGGGTCGGTTATGCAACTTCTCTCCATGACCAACGCCGAGTTGCTGCTACCAGGAACAAACATCTGGCATCAGCAGAAGAGAAAACAAAGAGTGACTGAACTCCGGATTGGGTCAACGGCCAGCAGAAGACAACAGCACGTCGTGTTTTTTAAAATCTAAAAGTTCCCCTGGTTTCACCTTTCTTCAGGCCGACCTGCAGCTTGTTTGTCTCCAAATGACTGGGTTTGGAAAGGTTGGGCCCGGTTGGTCGGCTCCACTTTGGCCCTTTGGTCAACCACATTGAAATGATGTGGAGGTAAAAGGTGAAGGTGAAGAGCTGCTGTTGTTTTCTACATCTGTTCGTCTTTTCTGTTGTTTCCATCCTCGATTGTCTGATTTTCATCTGAGAAGTTCTAGAAAATGATAAAGAGTTTTTATTAAATTTCTTTCTTGTTTCTGGTGCTTTCTCTGTCTTTATTCTTCTCACATTTTACCTGCTGTTACTCCTGAGTTGCTCCAAACTTTTGTGAAAGTTTTCTTTCAGGGCAGTAACTGGATCTTCATTCAGCAGTGGCTGCATGTTTTGTTGATGACATTCAGATGTATCTGTGTCTCCACCAGCTAACGTCCCTCTTTCAGTTCATTCTGTAGTTAACTGTTGGATGCATGTCATTTTCCCCGAGATGAAGAAAACCCAGACAGAAGTGATGCAGAGCATCAGCACAGGAACATTTCTACCATAAACGGTTCTGGTTTCCATCAGTATGCTAGCTCTCCAGCATCACAATCTGCAGCCAAACCGTTGGGTGTACTCTGGCACCATTTCTCATAGTAAAACTTTGTGATTGGTTTCTAAAGCTCCCAAAAACATCCATGATTTTTCCAACAACAGCAGGAGGAACTGAGGCTGAATGAGTCTGGAAACCAGTCGGCCTTTTCTGGACGTTCCAGCAGAAACCCTTTAAAACTTAAACAGCTTCCAGAAAATTGGACTTTATCTGACAGGACAGATGTTTAGATATTTTATTTTTCTGTTTTCATATAATCTTTAAATGGAGATTTTTACATTTACCCTCAGGATTTTCAGCTCAATGCTAATACGTCGCTCTAGGCTTTGACCTTGTCTCAATCTTTTTCTTAACTTCTTTCACAGCCAGTTTCGTGTCCACACGTCCATTTTAGACATTAAACTGAAATATTTCTGCCACAGTTTTTCTCTCACTGCTGAATGACTCAGTTTTCTGTTGAATCAAAGTCCAAAGACACACAAACTCTCAGAGTTTAGTCCAAAATGATCCATCCTGTCCGAAACTCTGACATGTTTGTCTAAAATATCTTCAGTAGAAGAATGCAGTAATTCTGTTACATGTAATGAGAAAGACTGAGACCCGTCATCTGGACTCGTTGGGTCGGTTATGCAACTTCTCTCCTTGACCAACGCCGAGTTGCTGCTACCAGGAACAAACATCTGGCACCAGCAGAAGAGAAAACAAAGAGTGACTGAACTCCGGATTGGGTCAACGGCCAGCAGAAGACAACAGCACGTCGTGTTTTTTAAAATCTAAAAGTTCCCCTGGTTTCACCTTTCTTCAGGCCGACCTGCAGCTTGTTTGTCTCCAAATGACTGGGTTTGGAAAGGTTGGGCCCGGTTGGTCGGCTCCACTTTGGCCCTTTGGTCAAC
>CAEGAE010074097.1:0-15652 GCA_903067095.1 Girardinus metallicus
GTGTGTGTGTGTGTGTGTGTGTGTGTGTGTGTGTGTGTGTGTGTGTGTGTGTGTGTGTGTGTGTGTGTGTGTGTCTGTATGTCGAACCAATTCCCTTTACCCCACCCCGTCCCAATCCCTAGAATAACAGAGGAATTTGGCTCCCATTTGCGCTCACACACACGCATACACCCTCCCACACACACAAAGAAGAAAAAGCAGATGTGAACTAAAACCACTGCATACCAGCTTGAATCTGAGTGTCATGACAAGTCCCCTCTTCTCTCCCCCCCAACAGGAAAACGAGACTTCACTTCAGCTTCCCTCCGATCTGCATCACTGTTTCCTCATTTAAACAATCATTTCTAAAACCACTCTGCGTCGGCACGCTGCATCCTCTGCTTCTTCCTCTGCTGAGCTGCAGCTCTTCCCTCAATGAAAATTACATCATTCTATTCAAATCATCTTTGTTTTGTAATATTTCTGTTCAGAGGTTGAATGAGGCTCTATGCCGAATTTGAGTTTCAATTGGAGCAATGACCCCAGCAGCATCATTAACCTCTCTTAAATTATTAGCTAAGCTACTTAGCTAAACCAGTGAGCTCCCATTAGATGCTTTCAATGACTGCATTACAAAGTGTGTTTACATAAGTAAATTGATTTTACTGGTTCTGATTAAGTCATTTGAATTTTCAATAATGCAGTCAGCTTGTGTGATTTTGAAACTTGACGCAACTTTAGGGAGATAATAACTTGGCCAAATAAATAAATCTGCACTGATGCAGTTTGCCTACATTTAAATGAGGTGTTATGCATGCATGTAGGGAAAAACGTGGGAAAGGTTATATGAGTCAATCATGAAACAAACAGGGTTTTATTTTGAAAAACTGGAGCTGTTTGTTTTATGCAAATTTGGCAGAAAAAAGGAACCAGCGAAAAATGCTGACTTCACAAAAACAAACGAACAAAAAAAACCCCAGATGGTTTCAAATGCTTAGACAGAACTCAAATAAATGAACGTTTTAAAGATCTGTTTGCATTGCTTGACTTTGGTGAAGAGTACTGAGGAATTAGAGGCCCAGAGTAATAATTTTATCATCTGAAACACGTTTAATTTCTGTCTTTCTTTTCACGGTGGACGCATTTTCTCGCTGATAAAGTTGATACAATGTAGGTATTGGGCAAATATCTGCTGAGTAAAGCAGCACACAAACCAAAAATATATATATATATAACAAAAAACAAAAGACATCCAGCAAAGGAACATGAAACTGTCCCGCCTTCATTCTGATTTTATCAAATCAGTCAGAAAGATTAGGACAACCTGCCAACTCTTTGCGTCTCTGAATGTTTGCTGCTTTCTGTTTTGTGAATCAGGTGCCAAAGAAGGTCCGGGGACGGTGAAGCCCCTCCCCTGTGTGCTGACGGGTCTCTGTGTGAAAGCTGTGTGAGGTTCCCACCTTGAAGCTGCTCAGCTCTTGCTTGGTGAAGCCGTTGCTGTGGATGATTTTCATCTGTTTGACCAAAGTGCTTTTCCCACTCTCTGCTGCTCCTGCAAGGAGGGTAAACATGAGTTTTAACTTCCACGTTTCATTCGGACCCCCGGGGGATTATATTAAGCGCCTCCCGGGTGAAAGTTGATCTGACAGTCGGTCTCACCCAGAATGAGGATTTTAACCACGTTCATCTCCCGCTTTGCGCTTTCGTACAGGTCTCTGTCTATCTTGGCGCTGTTTATCTTCGCCTTCTTCTCCTCCTCTGTATCTTCGGTCCCGAGGCACAGTCCCATCCTGAGCGATCATCTCCTCTCCGACCCGAACAGGCGGAGAGGAAACCGATAAAACTGCGAGCTCGTCACCCGCTCCAAAAAGAAAACAAAAATAAATAAATAAATAAATAGATAAAAAATCAGAAAAACTTCCCAGAGAAATCAAACAACTCTGATTAAAGTTTTTTTTAAAAAGGAAGATTTCAGGCCATCTTGCATGATTTCCAAACTCCTGCTGGCAGTTGATCGCCAAGCCTTCAGGCAAAACTGTTTTCACGCATGGCTCCGAGCGCTTTCTCCGCCTCTCAGCGCCAGATTTACTCTGCGGTAAAAAAAAAAAAAAAAAAAAAAAAAAAACCCAGACTCAGAGCCGAGCTGTTCCTCCCCAAGTCAGCCTCCTGCTCTGCCCTACAGAGGAAAAAGAGCCCAAATTCTCCCACGGCAGCCCGCTGCCCAGATGGAAACCTCTCGGACCTCCCTGGGGAAGTGACGTGGGCTCCGCGGGTCTCACCTGAAAACTTCAACTCCAGCTCCGAACTTCGGCTTCCGACGAGACGAAGTTTTCTACAGACGGGATGATGTGATAATGAAAAATCCATATGACGGGTTTCTGCTCAATCACTTTTACAGTCATCTCGGGAATGATCTCATCAGCGTCTCACATGACTGAAAGAAAAACCAACATAATCTGCAGTTACCTTATCTGCTCCATATCCTGGTTTCACTGTGTCTTATTCCCACGCATGTTTCACTTTAGTTTGGTTTTGCTCGTCACCTTGGGTGTGTTCATTTGTCCTCTGTGTAATGATATATAAAGCTCACACCGTAAGGACCCAACACTGGATTTGAACCCAGTATAGATCTGGATCCTGAAAGGGTTAAATCCCTTTATGGATTGATTTGCAGCAACTTTGGTTTACATGAGGCCATTGCTTCTTCAGGTTGTGTTATGCTCCTCACCAGAGCATTCCTTGGAAGAGAGGAACAAGCTTGTTATCAAATACCAAAATGATGCGAGACCTGATGGCACAGGGTATCTGATGAAGACATTCCTCAGGCGGAGAAAATGCTATCAAAGTGCACGTTTCTCCAAAACCGCTCTGTGATGTGTGAAACTAAAGTGTTATGAATAGATGCCACTTAGAAAGAAAGTGGGAAGAAAGAAAACAATTTCTAGAAATTGTGCAGTTGAATAAATAAGCATTGATTGAGATCTTTCTGTTGCTTTGCACAAGCACAGTGTAAAAATGCATAAAAGGTATCATTTGGTTACTCTCGGCTCATATCTCTTAAATGTCAACAACAACAAAAAAACGACATTTAAAAAACCCTAACAGTATAAAACGATAAAACGCAAAGGTTCAAAACTGATTCTAAGATGTGAACTTCTGGATTCCTGAATTTGCATTCAGGTCAGGGGAGTTGTTGAAGTGTAGCTCAAACAGGTGTCCCTGCTCGGCTGACAAAACAAAACCAAGCAATCAGAGAGGAGGTCAACATTTGTAGAGGAAATAAAACACCAAAAGGTCTGAAGGCTCACAGAAAACAACCAAACTGGCCAACTGGACAAAAACACCCACAAACCCAGAACCCCGAGACACAAAGAGAAACCTTAACGAATGTGCACTGACCTCCTGTTGGGATAGTTACTTTACAACGAACGGCTCCCAGATGTGTTTTGTTTGGTTATGCTAGAATTTATTCGTGCGCTGAATTTTATTTGTGGTATCAAAGTAAAAGAGGCTGAACAGATGTATGCACACTTGTCCAATTTAGGTTTGCAAAAAAGAAAAACTAGAAAAATATGTATGTTTTCCTTCCAGTTTACAATTGTGTGCTAATTTGCACTGAAATTTGTGGTCAAATCATAACACAATGGTGACACACATTCAGTCATGGATGTTGGCCTTATTTGTTCATTTACTATCTAAACTTTAAATAAAGAACAAAAAGGGCAAACTCATTTTCATTTTGTAAAGATTAGAAATGTCTCCCAAGGGCCGGTAGTGGCAGAACGTATTGATCATAAACTATTAAAACATGAATAAATCTCTGCATTCAATGACTTCTTAAAGTTAAGTAATATTGAACATCTTTTCACACTGATGTGATTTGGCAGTATATAGATAAAATCTACTTTGATTTGATTGATAAAATAATATTTGAGGCCAAAACTGTTATCTTATGTCAATGTGTCCCTGGCTTATAACATGGATGGCCACTCAAAATATGGCGTCGACTGCGACGCTCACGTGGCCTTTTCTTTTGGTAGCGACGCTTAAATTTCTCGGCCAGAACTACGACTCAAGGGGTGAATAAATGCTTTGAAAGAAATAATGTATTAATATGCAAAATGTGACATTACTAAATGTGATTTAATAAGACTTTGATGATGGCGCATACTGTAAAGTCATGCTGGTGTTGGTTGTGTGAGCGCTGCGGCTGAGTTAGCTTCAGTTGTTTCGGAGCGACTGTGGCCTAATTTCTCCGCCTCAGCGAACCAGGACTATGTGCTGATCACACAAACGTCCACCTGCATGAATTAACACGTGACGCTTTTCAAAGATTACCCATTTTATTTGACAAAGTGAAATATACACACAAAAAAAGGTCGTTACTGAAAAGCTGTGAAAAGCGCCAACATTTAAAAAAATACCAGGTAAGTTTGTGTCTCACCACGTTTAGACCATTTTGTTTTCAAGAATCACATCAACAGAACTCAGTTAAAAGAAAACAAGGTCTGAAAATGAAAATCTTTCCTTTCCTTGGTTTGTGTCATAAAAACAGAAGAAAACATGTTATTTACTTAAATCAAGCAGCTGCAGAGACAGAAGTGGTTGAAACTAACAGCCCTTACAATAATTTATAGCTTCAGGATCGAGGCACTACGTTCCTCTCACACACTCACGTCCTCTCTTCTGTCTGCACTCGCTCACACTGACACACATTCAGTCACACTTGGTGCAAATTCAGGTGGTTAAAATCCACAGATAAAAATAGACACTATTTCACAAGTTATTAAACAAAGCTATGGCTTTTTTTTTAATACAATGTGGAGAAAAACAAAGCTATAGCTAGAAATTAACGGCGATACATTACAGCGCATTAAACATTACTGATGTTAAAACTCCTTCGCTTAAAAGACTGACGTTAACAGTTCATAAGTTATGAATAAAATCCCAAACTCAACATTCCTTCACATGTAGTGTGTGACTCAAACGGGGAAAAACTAAACCTACCAGAGAGAAAAGTAAAGTTTTCTTTGGAGGAAATGGAGGAGTAAAGAATTCAGCTGATTTTTTTTTTTTTTTTTTTGAAAACTGAGATCATGTAGAGGATCTGAAACCGGCTGGCCCTGCTGGATCATTCTTCTTAAAGCTGAGTTGTAGCTGGATGCATAAACCAGATTAAAAACTGTCCAGGCGCGTTAATGTGCCACGGCTTCATCCTGCTGCGCCTCCTGCTGCTGGCGTTCTCTCCTCTTCATCGCTTCGAACACTGCCATCTCCTTAGCCTCCTTTTTTTGGTTCCTGGCTTCATACTGCAGCCTGGAAGCCCAACAAATATTTAAACATAAATTAAATAAACAGATGAAACTGTGCTGTGTCGCTCCGGTGTTGCTGTTTGTACGGTGTGTCACCTGTTTGCGATGATCCTCTGCACGATGTCATCAGTGGTGAGGCTGTTCCCGCTGTCGATGGTCCTGAATATCCCCCTCCTCCTCGGCTCCTAGAGCACGAACACACAACTTACTGCATCAAAGCAACCAAGAACCAAGACCAGAAGGAGACATGTATTAAAATATCACTGCAGAAACTGGGTGTCCTGGCGCCACCTTGCGTTAAAAAAATAGCAATGTAATAAATTAAGTAATGTAGTGATTACAACTCCTAGGTGCTGCACAGATTTTGTGTGGCAGTAATTCTTAAACATAGTTTTTTTTTTTTGTTGTACTCACAGCGTATGGGTCGACCCCGTCCTTGTCTGGGAACACCTCGGTTTTGCCGTGACAAACCAAATCCACCTAGAAAGTAACACAAATGTAGAAAACAGCAATAAATGTAGCAACCCTAGTTAACCTAAAACAGTGAAAGATCAGCATGATGTCATGTCATACAGAAAAAAAAAGGTGTTTAAATAATGTTGTTTACCACATTTTTTTATGTTACAGCCTTATTTCAAAATGGTTCATTTCATCCTTCAAAACTATAAAAGCCCTATGATGAGTTTTTTGCAAATATATATATATATATATATAAAAGATAAACTACTAAGACATAACATGTTCATAAGTATTCACATTTTAGGATGCTTCCTAACATTTTAAAGTTCACGCAGAAGCAAGTTTCTATGAACAGATTTTTAATTGCAAGCCCAGTTGTAGTTACTCTCTTTCTGTCGACAGTTTGCCAGGCAAGTTGAAATTTGGATGGAGAACGCTACGCGATCAAAAACGTGGCTGTCCAAGGGAAGCTGCGTTTACTGTCTATTACTTACATTTGTCTGCATTATGTCAATGTACAATACTTTATTTCACTTATGATAATGACTCTACTTTGCTGAAAATTAAATAATCTGAAAGTTGTTCTTGTTTAGCATGGATAAATTACTTTGATTTCCACAATTTACACTGGGGAAACATGTCTTTAAATAAAAATTGTGAAGAAACAATTTGCCCATTAGAGGTTCCACTATATGGAAATTATCATCAGCAATACAGTCAGACAGAGAAATGAAGTATCTTACTTTCAACAAAGCGCTATTAGCTAAAAATCTGATACAGTGAATGATAGTTTTTGGTGTTTTTACACTTTCTTCTTGCATTTGGGAGCAATTTGCAGCCATCTTTCAGCCAGGCTGCTATTGTTCTCTTTAGCTGAACAGATAAAGTAGGTGCTAATTAATCCAATAAGAGAAAATGAGGAACCCACCTTGAAATGATCCAGCAGGTCCTTGCCCACTGCATAAGGAGCGCCAATCACCACCTCTGACACATACTACATGCACACACACAGGGAAACAGTTAGGGAAAAATAGGAATCTTGTTTTTCCACGTAGGGAAAAACAAAAAAGAGTCGTTTCTTCTTCTTCTTTAAAAGACTCTTAACCACAAAGCAAAGCTAAAACTTTTTGCTTCCTTAAATGTTAGAAAATTTTGAAGTCTCTCTAAAGGCCTTCATCAGAACTGATAGCAGAGTACAGACAATGATTGTGTAGCATTGACATAACTGACACCAACACACACACACACACGCACACACACAGTGCAGACGGGTAACAAGGAGTCATTGTTCTTGGCTGACTGCTAACTAGCAGGAATGAAGGGCGCAGAGCCCGGTTCAGGCCGCGGTGCAGCGAACATGAAGAGCAGAAAAGCAGCCCACCACTCTGAGCATCAAGCAAAGTGTGTGTGTATGTGCGTGTATGCGTGCGTGTGTGTCTGTTTGAGTGGGCGCTCACCCGGCAGGCGAGGACGCTCAGAGTCCTCTCATGGATGTTCATGATCGGGTAGTTCTTCCCCTTGTAGCGGTTCACTTCCTGAAGATGGTGGAGAACTCAGTGAGTGGTTTTACATTCATATCAACTAGATGTTTAGTTTTGATGGCAGCAGAGGTTTAAAAGTTAAACTGACTCCCAATCCTGGACAGCAGACGACGAGTTTCCAAGTCCAAACATGTTAGCTGTGCTTTTAACTGATCTTTTTAGTGCAAAAAGAAGTAACTGGAGATTAGTGAGGAATTCAGCACACCTGATCAAAGTGCAGACCGACGATAACGTAGGCCCTCTCCGCCTGCTTATAAACCATCTCCAGGAAGTCAACATGGCCGATGTCTGCAGAAGGTCGGAGGTCAAGGCAGAAACATTTCTGCACGGCAGTCAGGAGGGAGCTCATAAAACAACACAACCTCTTCCATTTTGCTGCTGTTTTGTTATATTTGCATTATTTACTGCAGCAGATTCACAAAGCAAATAGCACTAAGCACATGAAGACGCTAAGACCAATTTGCACCTAGTTTTGAGTTGCTCTCTTTAGATGTGAATCAGACTGGAATAAAAGCTTGTTTTACTGTTTATCTGAATGCACAGGATTGCTTCAGACTTGCGTTTCTAAATCAATAAGTGATGCTGCAGATGCTAAAAGACATAAGACAAAAACTCAAAAACACTGTGGATTGTGTCAAACTTTGGTAGATTATAAAACATGCTTAGTTTACATTAATTAATTTAAAAACCTATGGTTAATAAAACTATTTTTAATCACGTCCCACAAACTGTTATTTAGCAAAAATAATAGACGGAGAGAATAAGTTCTATATTTTGCTACATGTCTGACCCAGGTTTCGTAAAGCCAGAAATGTGACGGATTCCTTTTGTACCTCTTTTCATAAATGTTTAAAAATTACCAGCAGTTCTCAGCAGATTGCATTTGTGGAGCTCAATTTAAGTAATACAAACACCACTGCTTTTGTAGAACGTCACGCTAGTTTCTATAGCTGTAAATCACATAACAAATACATAAACAAAGGCAGAAGGTATGCCATTACACATGCAAAACGCCTCATTCGTATGTGGGCAAACTACCTCAGAGCAGAGTTATGCTTTACGGTTAGCAGACTTGTTCCAGGACCAGCTGTGCTGATGCATGCTGTTACAGAATTAGACAAATGCAAATACTAACATTTAAGCACATTTCACAGCTGCAAATTACCTCCATAATTTTGCACGTCAGAGTTTTCCAATGTGATAAAGGATACGGAAAAGATCAAAAGCTCCCGCCACATAAATGATGGTGTCTCCAGGCTGCGGCTCCTTCCCTGAGGCAAACTGGATGATCTTCTGGGATGTTTGCAGGAACTGAGACACCCCCGTCCACGGACTGTGGACTGTAGCACCCTGAAAAGGCAACGGCAGAACTTAACAGAGACTCCCTACTGTCGCAGTGATACCAGAATGAAAGCCGTATGTAATTTCATGGCTTTCAAGACAGAAACCATTTATTTACCTTTCCAAAGTTGTCAGTGTGCTGCAGGTAATCTGTATTTTCCTGCAGAGAGAAGTACGCCGGATCAGAGGCAAGGTAAACAACAGCGGGCGACATGTTGAACACAGGAGTGTGAACCTACCATGTTGCTGTGGTGGGCTTTGGTCATTAGCAGCATTCGTCCCACCAGGTCGGTGGTGGAGACGCCCTGAGTGCGTTTACACTCTCTGTAGCGGCCGGCACGCTTAACCTCAGCATATGTGTCCTTACCGTCAACTGTTAGTGTGATGTCATCTGACAGACAGAAAGCAGAAGCTCAAACTTTGAAGCAGCTTCCACCAAATCACCTACAGTACATTACAAAAGTATGTACACTTTTTTCTTATTGAGTCATCCAGTAGCTTTAATGTATTTTATTGGGATACTGTGATGAGGTTGTGTATAACTGTGAAGTACAAGGAAAATAATACACAGGTTTCCAAATTTTCAGCAGAGAAAATCTGAAAAGTGTGGGGTGCACTTGCACGTAGGCCAAAAAGTTGTGTTTTGATCTCATTTGATAGAAGCACCTTCATCTACATGTTTGTTTGCAGAGTCCACTTCACAGCCCGACTTGTGGAGAACTGGAAACGGGACCCATTCTTTAATAAAGGCCAGATTTGTCGAGCACATCACTGGTTGTGTGAGGTGGAGATGTCTGTGAATACCTCAAACTTTTGCCTGATAGAAAAGTACGGCGAGAAAAAAACCTACATAGAATGTGAGACTGAATAGTCCTGTCACAACAAAATTTAAGACCTGTGATTCACGTATTTAAGACCAACTTACATTTGCTTTAAGACATTAAAAAGCCTTTATTTTAAATAAATTACCTTAAGACTTTTTAAGTAGAGACCCTGTTCACACTAAGTGTTATTTTTTGTTGATTTATCACATCAAATCCAAATAAAACAAACTGGAGTGTATTGTCAAAACGTGACAAAATGTGTGTTAAAACAAAGGCTGTCTCACCTCCATGCACACAGGAGTCACAGTTGTATTTGTCCAAAGTCTCCAGAGTGGTGACATAAGGTGCCCCCTCAACTATCTCATCCACCCACTTGATGGCGCGGACCATCTTGTATCGTTCTTCCTGAGTGAAAACCGGAGGACCTTTGTGTTTGGAAATCTCCGCTGTGAAAAGAAATTCTTGGAGTCATATGCTTATTACTGACATAGCCGCGTCATCGCAGCTTTACATGAAACGTGATGACACGTCATGCCTTTATTAATAAAAACATTTAAACGTGAAGGAGGAAATTCATCTCATACACATTTGTCTTACCGTCTGTGTGGACCCCAACTATGAGGTAATCTCCCATCGATTTAGCCTGCCGCAGCTGGTTGGAGTGACCATAATGCACCATGTCGTAGCTGTGGAAACAAGACACCAAGAGTTTTAAAAACAATAACTTGAAGAGGGCACTGCTCCAGGTCAAAAGAGATAAAATAACAGCCACCCAGAGGGAGGCTGTAGCAACAGCACCCTTGCCGTCAGGCTTTCTTCTTTTAAAAGCAACTATTATCTTTTAAATGTGCTCTAATCAAAGACGTTCAGGTCAACTAAACAATCCTTTTGGGTTGAGTATTCACAATTAGGCTCCATGTTTGTGGCTTTCCAAAATTATCAGAGTTTCACAAAACAGTCTGGTGCTGGTGGGTTATAGTGATAAAGGTTACTGGGACTAAGGTAACCAGCTCCAGGTCAAATGAACAACCACCAATGAACAATGTTTATTTGACTTCAGTCACTTAGTAACTAAGGCAATCGATGCCATGCTATACTAAACCAGAGATTTGACTCAAACAGAAAAAGTAAACATGAGGAGAAGCGGATGCTTTTGTCAGTACAATTAATAAATAACTAATTTGGACACTTTTGATTTGTAGTGAATTAAAAATATTTTACAGCTCTGTAAGATTACAGATAAACCTTTTCTTTACTGAAGTAAGAGTGGATACCAGCAGAGCATTAAGGCCAGAGATTACCAGAAACATCAAGATGTTTAGATCCATTTGACCAATCCGATCATTTTTGTTGTGAATCACGATCAGTGGTGTTGTGGATAAAATGATTCCATGTCCTTCCTCTGTCTCTTTTATCTGCTCACACGCACGCTGCCACTGCTTACATAACCATAACACATACGACTGGCGACAGTCACACATGAACAAAATGAAACTGATAACCAATACCCTTTAGGGAGGGTCCAGAATGAGGAGAAGATACAAGCAGCTCGCCTCACTTGGTTGCACCCCTAAGGTGAGCTAAGTGTGGCCCAACGCTGCGACAGTGAATGTCACTCTGTATCTGTTCCATTTGGATGATTTTGTAGCATTTGATCATTTTTGGCATCAAATCCTGTTTTAGACTTTACAAAACTCATATCAGGGTAAAACTCAGAGGATTTTTATGGTCGGGACCCTTAACCGGTGAAACAAACATGGCTGTTGCACAGAGAGGGCTAAAAAGGTGCATTACAACAGTGGCCAGAACCAAAATAAAAGACAAAAGATCAAATAAAGTGTTTTCTGAAGTTAACAATTAAGCACGTGAATATGTTTGCTTTTGGGAATGGGTTTGAGTTTAGTCAGATTCACTGTAATACTGACTGCTACAAGAAACCCTTCCTGCCCATCAGTATCTATGACAACTCTGACGAACCTTGAATAATATGAAATACAATAACAATACATTTCTACACTAGAATAACAATACACAATAATACAGTAACACTACATTTTAGAAATGACCAGGAAACCACGAACCGTCCCGACTCAAAGGAATATTTGTTCAAAATAAAACATATCAGTTCAAAGTAAAAAAGGTTCAGTTCTGAAGCAGAAACTGTCAGAAAGTGTATTTGATTGTATTACTCATCAAAATGTAATGTTTGTTTCTGGTTATGTCAAATGTTGAGTGTACGGTGTTTTTTAAGACTGTATTTTTGTGTTCAAAGTGACTTATGATATAAACTACCTTGTTGCTGAAATGTGCTAAACTTGATTCATAACTTCCTTGTTCCGTGAGCAGGACCAAAACAGATACACGATTCTGCAACATGAATCAGTTTTCTGAGCAGCAGCAGCAGCCAAATCATGCAGAACTCCTAATCTAATAACACTAACAAGAGCTTAAGGTTTCACCAAATAACTTCCATCTAACAGCTTATAAATGCACTTAAATATGTGAGTTTAAGTCTTTATTTATGCCAGTAAAATAAGAGAGAAAAACATAACATTGTTTCTCCTGGAGCCACTGATAGCAGGACTTACTATGCAGGTTAATTAGAATAAAACTAAATGTTAAATTACTCTACTTTATGGACCTGTTTGCTGCCAGAATGCCTGTGAAATAGTTTACCTAGAACAAACACTCATTACGATAAGAATTAAAGGAACAGGAGGATTGTGAGATCATATCTAACCCCAGGGCATAAGACTTTATGGAGAAAGAGCTACTACATTAACATAGTATTTAATTTAGATAGTGACATATATAAAGTATTCTCATGACCAAGTGACAATTAATATGCAAAATAAAGAGAAACGCTATCACTATAAATCGGTTATACTCCTGTCATTAACTGCTAAGTAGCATGCTAACAGTGGCATGCTAGTCAGCCGACTTATTTCCTGCTGGGGTTTTCCACAAGGACAGCTTTAAACCCGACAAGCTTACCTATACCAGGAATACCAGTATAAGCAGACAGAGCGGCGAGTCCGACTCACCATCCATCGCACCACAACCGGACCACCCTCTTCCTTTTCTCCGGGCTACACGCGCAGGCACCGGGCTTACTGCAACCGGCTTCTCCGCTCTGATCCTTGGTAACGTGGTGTCCGTTTTTGATCATTTCTACGAGTTTACAGAGATACGTTTAATGTTTTAGAGCTGCTTTGTGTTTAAAAAGGTTACTACAATCTACGCTGAAAAAAATAATAATAAAAAAAAACAAAAAGTCTTCAACAGGTCAACTCCGCTTCTGGAGATCGGACTGAATGTCACTGAACAGCAGCCAACGCCTCCGATTGCGTCACATCGATCGAATGGTCTCACGATGACGTAGTGATTGCATAATTAACCCAAAAAGAGATTTAAAGAAACAGAACTCGAATTTAAACCAAAAACATTTGAATTAAGTTTAGATAAACTGACGCGTTTGTAAATTTTTAAAATGTAAAAACTCCCAAAACCGTATCTTACGTAAATTACCAGGTCTAAGTTACAAAACAAATTTATGCTTAACCTGAAATCTTTTTTTTAAACTACGTCTGCACAACTAAAACCACGGAGACCAATGTATACCACTCTAATAAAAAAAAAGTGTTGTAATTTTGATAAGGCCACCTTACAATCCTACTCCAATATATAATTTCTTTTATTAACAGAGGCAGAATTGAGTCCCAACAAAATATTATGCTGCTTTCCTTCCTTCTCCTTAATATAGTAGCGACTAATCATATCGCAAATGACATTTTTAGCAAACAAAAAACGTAAAACATTTTTTAAAATAAAAAATTATGTCAAGGTTCCTGCGATTAGGCAGTACAGAGTATAACAGCTTAAAATCCCTAAATGAAAAAAAGTAATTATAACCTTTAAAAGAAACACTGAGTACTACTTTAGATGTTTGTACAATCCTATTGCCATGTACTGATACCCACAAGAACATTCTGTTCATTTAGGGTGAGCCAGGTTTATATTTGGGGGGGAGGGAAACCCACAGGAGGAACTCAAAATAAGCAACAAAAGTTTTTAATATTCTGTTTTTTGTTTAGTAACTGAATATCATCTTCAATAAGAAAAATGTTTAAGTTTAATACCAGATGGTAGTAATAAACCATCAACAAACTATCTTAACATACAATTCTAATACACAGTTCTCAAGTTGCTTATGTTCCACACATTCCAGCAAGATACTGCTCTTGTAATTAAACCCGTTAGCATTAAAATGTCAAGAAAACAAATAAAACAAAATGTTTTATAAACATTAGCACCTCTGGTGTTCTCAAACAAGTTAAAGCATTAAACGGTAAACATTGTTGTTGTTTTTTTTTTTTTTTTGTCTTATAAACAAATGCTTTACAAAATGCACCAAGGGAAAGCAGAGTCGTCTTCACGCTGAGGTTTAACACTGTTTTCAGTTTTAGGAACTGTGAACCCAAGCTCGTTGTAGCTGTTCCCTGTTTTTGATTTAATAAATTACATGATGATCTCAATATAATATGACCTTCCTGAGACAAAAATAATCAATGTAATTGTTACCAAACAAAGAAAACATTAAGTTGTCACATAAAATAAGAAGTAACCGACATATGAGTAAAGTATGAAACTCTTCTTTTCTTACACCTCTGTAAACAAATAAAGACAATTGTAAAATAACCCAAAACATGTACAGTTGTGATGGTAGGTTACAGAACGACTGCCAAGTTTAAGAAATAGTGTATGTAAACTACAACCCGTTCAAAATAAACACAAATGTACAGCAATGTAAAAAGTAAAATGTATACAACTTCATCAAGTGACTTTTGAAAAATGGAGTAAAAATATATCTTTTGCATGTAGAAAATTTATCAACTGTACAAAACTCAAATGTTTTGCTGCCTTGCTTCTTCTGAAACGTTTCATTGACAAACAAAAGTCAAATTTTTCCCAAACGAACACCAAGGTGATTTACACTTTATATGGCAGCACCAGAAGAACAATAATGTTTACCTAGTCAATCTCCTACCAACAGGCAACATTGTTAAAACAAATTAGTTGCACAAAGGCTTGAAGGAAAAAAAAAAAAAACAGCTAACATGGTGCCGCATGCACATGGCGCATTCAGATGAGCAAAAAGTGCAGGAGTGTTTTCATTACTATCCAAAACTTTTTTCTTCAGGATCTTTCTAAGACTTTTTAACCAACATTATTGTTTTTTATAGTAATTTCCATTGTTCAGTAATCCCTCAGCAACTGAAGTGGGTTAAAACTGCATTTCCTATTAACCCCGATCTGGCAGCTGCTGTAAAAAAAGTAGCATGAAAAAAAAAGAAAAACTGCTACATGACGGGAGCTACTTTTAATTCCTGCTGCCTACTGCAAAATGAATGTAGAACAAAATAACAGTGCAAAGAGCTTTCTGTAAATCTCATCACTCATACACATGCTGGATGTGTATATTTATAATTTCAATACAGGCAGCTGGAGTCTGCGCTCATCAATAAGATAAGGAACATAAATCACTGGTAGAGCCTGAATGCACTTCATCATCTCCAAGACCTTCCCTCAGTTAAGCTGCTTTTTTCTTTTTTTTCCTCCTGCCTTTGTTGTAGCCTTGACCGAACCAGCCACCCTGCAGAGACGATGTTTCCTCTGACGGCTGCTGGTTCTCGGCAGAGGGTCTTTCCTGGCCGTCGGGGGCAGCTAAGACCTCACGGTTATGGCTTTGTACTTCTTCTGGGCGAAGAGGCGTAGCTAGTTTGAAAATAGGGTCTTCTGATCTGAGAAGACAATCACAAAGTAAAAAAGAAAAAAAAAAAAACATTGATAATCAACCAATCAAATTTTATTTGTATAGCACATTTCAGCAGCAAGGCATTTCAAAGTGCTTTACATCATAACAAACACAAAAACATAAACTCATGCAACAGAATCAACAATCAAAACATTTCACTAAGTCAAGTGCCATCATGAAATTCATAATTATTTATGTTTCGAAAACAACTCTAAACAGGTGGGTTTTCAGTCGAGATTTAAAAGAAGTCAGTGTTTCAGCTGTTTTACAGTTTTCTTGAAGTTTGTTCCAGATTTGTGGTACATAGAAGCTGAATGCTGCTTCTCCTCGTTTGGTTCTGGTTCTGGGGATGCAGAGCAGAACCAGAACCAGAAGACCTGA
>CAEGAE010074102.1:0-71657 GCA_903067095.1 Girardinus metallicus
TATATATATATATATATATATATATATATATATATATATATACATACATACATCCCTACATACACACACACACACACACACACCAGGAGACAAATTCATCATTTGTATGTGTAGTTGTGATTGGGGAGGTTTAGTTGAGCACAGCTCAGCTGGTTTGTGTTATTTTATTTTGTGGACAGAGAAAAATCAACATAGTGAAAATATGACAAAAAATATTACAACTATAAGAAAGTTTGGTTAAAAAATTTGAAGTTATTCGTTAAATAATGTTATAATAATGTAAAAATGATCTTTTGTGTTTGAGTGTTTGGTCATTTTATCAGTTAAACGCCCAAAACTCACAAGCTCTTAAAGGCGATGGATTCTTTCTTTCTTCGTTTTTTTAATGACAATTATTGCTTAAAAAATGACAATTATTGCTAATTCAATTGATTTCAAAAATGACATGTTTTAACTTAGTGTAATATCTAGCTACATTTGTTTCATATCTAGATGCATCCAGGGTTTAAATACTGTATGATTTTCTCAGGCTTTTGGTCATGTTGCCCATTTGTTGATTAATATCCACATTTCAGCAGTTTGACTCTTTGATTACATTTTATACCCATAAATAAACCATTTTGTAGTCAGGTGCCTAAACCATTGTGTATCAGTTCATTTATTTTTTGTTGTAATTCAGTATTTTCATGAATTATGGAGATAATACCACAAAATATCAGGTCTAACATGTCATTTAGCTATATTGTATATTATTTCCCAAAGATTTTGTTTTGCTGCACTTGTCTATTTATTTGGCTTTGATGGACCCCTGGTCAAACCAAAATAACTGAGCAACCTATTCTATTGATTATTGTTGTTGCATAACTATTATTTGTCACTCTAGACTCTGGGGATGTTTTAGTTACTTTAAAGCATGAGGTGTCAAAGGAAGTATGACATATTTTCCTGGCAGACTGAAGCAAGTTTGATGGATGTCCCATGGCAGACGGCTCCACTTTATACTGGAGAAGGTCAGTTAGAGAGCTAGCAAAAGTATAAATTAGGCAAAATAGTCAAATAAATGGAAATCATATCCTTTTTCTTGTTCATAAAATACATAAAACTAGAATAATCCCATTTATTTCTTGCCATAAATGCTCCACCAAAAGGCATGTTTATTGCACTTTGATTAAATTTAGAATGAGGTTTGGAACAAACGCTTTCCATGGGGGGTAATCTCGAAATTCCTTCATTTTCCGTCTCATTCCAGGATGAGATTTAGTCAACAAATAAAATCCAAACAGAAAGAAACAGATTTCATAGCTCTTGAAAGGAAAATGGGAGTTTTCCAACATCGGAATTGGGAGGCGAGACGTCAAAGATTTAAAATCGGCACGAGCCGGTAAAGACGTGAATCGCTGCATGTCAACTACTTTTGTCACCTATAGAAGCAAAAGTTTACAGAGATGAGAAATAAGGCCCAGTTTGCCAACAGATGTAGGAAAACTTTTCAAACTTCATCATTCTTCATCCTTCATTAGTTGTTTCTTCAGGCACACTGACGCAGGCGACAGGCTTCCATGTACAGTGCAGCAATAGGTGGGATTTCATGTTAATCGCAACAATCATTTGTCAGCAGGGGAGCATTTATCTCCAGCAACCACGAGCTGTCCATTGATGCAGGAGCATTTCAGGATGTATTCGAGGCCGCGCTATCCAGGGACCAGGCAGTGTGTGTCCGTGTGTGTTAGGGGCCCTAGTTTTCTCTGAAGCGCTGGCAGAATCCTAATGGTCTGGCATGAGGCTTTTACATGGCCACGTCAAGAATCACGAGGAAAGCAGAGTACGGAGGGAAGAGGGAGAAAGAGAGAGAGAGAAAAAAAACGATCCTTCTCGGTCTGTGTTTTAAAGGACAGTGCTTTGAATGTCATTTGACAATTTCCTTTTAATTAGAACTAATTTACAGAAAGATGCCCAGCAGCTAATCTTTACAGGATAATTAACTTCTATTTTCTTTACTTTTAATTAAAAAGTGGAAAAAAAAAAAAGATTTAGCTGATCCATAAAGAATTGTTCTTTTGAAATGTTCATCAGACTTCACACTTCTTTTGGCATTGGTAATATTTAGATCCTATCTGCCGCTCGCAGTCTCTCCACTGAGTTATTGCAGCGATTTTCTCCCTCTTATCCGGGGGTATTAAGAAGTAGAATTATCAATAGCAGAAATAGGAACCAGAGGCAAATTAGAATTGAATTAATGAAGAATTTATTGCAAAAAGAAACCCCCCCGCACCCACGTATCCTTTATAATACTGGGATGAAATTGACATCTTAGATATATCCGTTTCATAGAAATTCCTTGATGGAGAAATGCTATTTTATCGACATTTTTGATACAGTAATCAGTTTCCTTGTTCATAAGAAAGCTCTTTAATTTCTTTGAAATGATTCTGGACTAAAAGCTAATTGTTGCAGAGGTACTGTTTTTTCTGATATTGCTATTTGAGCCCCCCAGCCCTGCAGGCTCGCAGGCCACTGAACGTGATGAATTCTCCACGTTTTTTTTTTTCCCCCCTTTTTAGGTTAAACAGCTGTGTCCTAATAAGTGCTTAAGCAACAGTACGAGCGCCTTGTGGCTCAACAGAATGAAAAGTCCCCTCAGCCTCATCAGAGCTGCGGGAGAAAAGTCCTTCCTGGCCACTGTTAGTACCTTCCAAACAGACTTTACTTAGTGGAGATAAAGTGAGCCAATATGAGGTGAGCGTGCTGCAGACAGAGCCTCCACTCATCTGCAAACGAGCCAGTGGCTGAAGATGGATGCCCCCACTTAACCATGATAGCTCCCTGGAGGAGCCTCACTCAATGGCTTCATTAAAAGTGAACGTTGTCGTGAAAAGCTCGCTTATAAACCAGTAATTAAGAGCACACATATTTTACCTGCTTTGTTTCAGCTGTCACCGTCACACGGTTAACTTACATTTCCTTATAAGTAAACGGCCGACTCATAAATCACTCGGTTTGACGAGAAGCGGCGAGGAACAAGACTTTTAGATTCGACTGCATTTTAAGTCCATTATTGTACCTATATGGATAAAACAAACTGTTAATTTAGTGACGTAGCACAGGTTTACAAGTCTAATCTGCAGCCTCCTAGCAGGACGAGAACAATGTAAGTCATATCCTGAAATATAGAGACTGAGCAGTCCAGTTGAATCTGATTATGTAGATACACTTTCAAATTCAGTTACATGCCAAATTGAACATTGAGTCACTTGTATATCTAACTTGGACTGATATTAATCAGTATTTTTAAGATGGTTAGGTACATTAGTTTATTAAAATCCACTTGCTCAGTTAAATTAAACTTCAGCTAGATTTAAATGCACACTCTGCACGCTTCTGTTTTTGACATGTATGGGGTCTTAAAAAGTTGGTGTTTCACTCTGAACATCCCAGTCAGAAGGGAGAACCAAGCCACACTTGGATTTCCTCATATACTGGGGAAAAAACGTCTTACCAAAAACTGGCCAAATGTAGTTTCCTTAGAGAATTAAAATCAAAACATTGTTTTAGCTACCATATTTTTAACACCGTTTAGATTGAAATGTTGGAATGTCAGTATGTGGCTAAAATTTGTTGACAATAATCAATGATGGTTAAGGTAACATATATAGGTATAAAAGAACTGAAATCCGATACAAGAGCTGAAAAACATATTTAACTTGCTTAAGATCTTATATGTAAGCTACTAGAGAACTTGGTAGATATTTTCTAATTACACAGATGTACATTTTGTCTATCATAATGGTCTTGAAAGGTTTTTGAAAAGTCTTTTTGAATTTTGTAAATACCTGCATAAGTCCTGAAATGATAAACAACGAATAAAATATTTAGGTGCTTATGCTACTAGGGATTCACCGATATGTCCCGATATTTATATTGCTGCCATGGCCAATAACCAATATTATTTATATGTCACTACTGTTTTGACACCTTTGGAAGAGGAAAACAATCAGAAACAGAAGGCAAGAGATGATAGTTCATATCGGCTCAGATTTATTTATTGGACCAATACCAATATGTAAAAAAACAAAAAAAACTAGGTACTGTTCAATACCATTATATCATGTATCACTGTATGCTACCCAAACAAAGTATTTAATGGTAGTAAAATTGAGCAACTATTGAATTTATAAAGTAGTATATTTTAATAAAATGTTGATAATTTAAAGGAGAGAAAAAAGTAGTTCTGTTTCTACAGTGTACAAACTGGCTGGCGGGTACAACAGGGGTGTCAGTGAAGCCCTTATTAGTTGGAGCACATCATGCGACTTCGTTGGACCCGTTGTCATATCAGCCCTCCACTTGGAGGTACGAGTCTCCTCCTGCAAACTCCGGGCGGGGAGAGGGAAAGTCAGCAGAGTGAAGCAAGGACCCGGCTAACTCCACAGAGAAAGTGGCTGGCATCTGCTGAAGCCCTCGGGCACGCTCAGAGGTGCCTCCAGCATTTTAATGGCGTAGTCAAATGCCAGCATGTTTTCATGCTATTCCAATTCAAATTCATTGGATAAAGAAGTGAGAGCGTGGTATTCTCCTTCAGCGGCCCAGACAGAAGCGACAACTGGGCGCGACAACACAGAAACTTAGCAACTCTGGGAAACACGCTGGGATCCAACGCGGCGTCTGATTGGAATAATACACTCAACCACGACTCTGTTAAGCTCCGTTTGTGAAATGCGAGCGAAATAAATTTACGTCAAAAGAAGTAAATTTTTATTTATTTTTTTTCTGTACGTGGGTTGAACAAACCAAGCTTTCATAAGAAGCCAATGGGTGTGTTTTAGTCCTGCTGCACATGGAAACTCCTAAATGAATGATTTCATCACGTTTCGTTTCAACGCCGTGTCATCTGTAGCTCTGCAGCCCCACAGAACAGAGTGCATTTAATGAGTAGGAATATATTTATATTGCCACCCGCCTCCCGCCTTTTTTTTTCCTCTCTTTTCGCCACACTTTCCAGATGAGTGTCGCCGCTGAGTTTTCAAGCAGTTTGTTGACTGCTGATTGTAAGTGCCCGAATTTAGGAAGGCAGCCATTTCTAATCACGAGAATTACATTGCTTAGCAACCGGAAAATCAAGTTAAACAATACCATTGCTTATTCTTGCTCAACAGACGGCAGCTCACAGAACGCATCAGTCTCCACTGAAGCTGCTCCACGCTCCTCCCAGAACACACACACACACATTTACACACACAAAAGCAACCATTCACAGACAATATACAAGTGGTTAATTTACTTTTGACTTGTGTTACGCCATTTGCTCCACATTTAGCTTGATCACAGACTGTGGAACTCGGGTGGGGGGTGTGAGCTGGGGGAAAAGGCTCTCGTTTTGT
This sequence comes from Girardinus metallicus, assembly GCA_903067095.1. Lineage (NCBI taxonomy): Eukaryota > Metazoa > Chordata > Actinopteri > Cyprinodontiformes > Poeciliidae > Girardinus > Girardinus metallicus. The sequence continues at coordinate 5,379 of CAEGAE010074102.1, forward strand.
TAAGGAAAATGTTTGAAATGGAATATTCCTTTGAGGTTTCCTGTAGCATATTAGGCTATTAACAGTTGCGTAAATGGTATCTCTTTCATTACAGCGATCAAGGATTAAATTAGAAGTGTGAGCCCTGTAAGTCGCCTCTAAGGCCAAGGGAGCCTTCTGCTTCCCAAAGGTCATTAGAGTTGAAGAGAGAGTCTCTTTTTTTATACTTATTTAACTCATCCTCCAAGTCAAAGTCTTGCTTTCCTCCTTTGCAAAAGTTTCACCCGGAAGTGAAGAAGTGGCCGGCGTCAGCGTTGGCATGGAAAAAGGCCAGAGTTGAGCTGCTGTGTGGCCCTTTGCTGGATTTTCAGGTTCTGCATTATGCATTGGCATTTAGTCTCAGGTGCTCACGTTTTATCCCCCCCGGGCCAGCTTGGACACATTTTCAATGGATTTCATTTTTGGATGGGAAAAAACCCCAAAACAAAACTGTATAGGTGGGTGCAAAAAAAAAAAAAGATTTCCATGCTTATAGAGATCTGCTGCTTTGTCCTGTCAGATTCAATTACCTCACCTCTAATTAGGGAGCTATAGAGGAGGCTGGGTTTGTGATCCTCACATCGCACTGTGGAGCCTGCTGATAATGCACGGTATCACTATCACAGCCCGGCCACAAGCTCTCCCCACATTGCGGACGGCTGGAAAAAGCATTCCATGAAATTAGCAGCCACATCTACAGTTTTGCACATACCCACATATTTCTTTAGAGCTCTTCCTTTTTGTGTTGTGTGTGTGTGAGAGAGAAAGAGATAGAGAGGGCTGTGGATGAAAGGTTGACACATTTTTTTGTCCCCATCATCTGTTTTTATCCACAAAGTCACAGACTATAGTGCGGAGTGTTTACCTTGTAAACAGACATGCTTATTCCTCCACCTGTGCCGTCCTCCTCTTCCTCTCTCCTCCTCTTCCTCGGTGACTCATTAATCCTCTGTCCATCATATGGTCTAAGAGTATCACCCCATTTTATGGACCCAGCGGGGGCATTACCATATCCCTCTCTGGAGCTCCACTCTGCATGGCCGATCCCTATCAGACAGAGGCCATGCCACGAACAAAAGAGCCTCTGTGATCATGCCAGCATTGGGCTAGCAACGTCTCTATTAGCACAGGCTGCTCCTGCTGCAGGAGTGTTTGACTGTTTGATTTCTCCCTGTGGCTGATGGAAGAAGGGTTGCTGGGATACCTGAACAGTAGTGGTATAACATCCTTGCCCAAAATGAGAACGATTAGATGAGATTTTAGTAGTAATTTTGCCATTTCCACTTTTTTGTTCTTTATTTTCCAATAGAGTGCTACTTTCATGCATGTCTCGTTCTGAGACGGCTCACAGTGCCCAAAAGCCCTTAAAGCTGCGGTATGTAACTTTAGAAAAAAATTATTCTTTTACATATTTGTTCAAATTGTCACCATGTCATGATAGTAATATGAGATGGATAATCTGTGAAAACATTGAGCTCCTCGACTTCCTCCCTGTGCTGCTATTGGAGTCTAAAGAAATTCACCGCTCCGGGTCAAAAACAACCAGTCAGAGCCAAGAGGAGGGTTTTAGCGCTTAATCATTCTTGTGCATGCGCTGCTAAATGTTCCAGTGGTGGAGAAACAACTTACCGTTCCACAAAAACCATTCATATGCTAGTGGCCATGCTAGCTAGCTTTTGCATTCACATTAGGATCTTCTGAAGAGTTGAAGCTGTATCATGATTGACGGCGCTAAGATCCTCCTCCTAGTGCTGATTGGCTGTTTCTAGTTAGCACCGGGGTTCACTGGAAGAAGGAGCTAAATTTTTACTTTATTTTTTTTACTTATTTATTTTTCTACTGAGGTGATCTGTGCCATGCTACAATGTCATGACATATACAGTTTCAACAAATATATAAAAAAATATATTTATAAAAGTTGCAGACTGCAGATACAAAGTCTCTTTAGTATCTGCAGTAAACTTATTCCATTAGTATCACTAATGGAATAAGTTTCACAAGCCTATAAAATCACCCAGATTAAGGTTGATCAGTCGACGTATTTGAAATTTTGAACCTGAGTGAATGAAATTTTAAACTAGATTTTAGCACCATTCGAAGCTAACAGTTAGCTAGTAACCAATATTCTCACAGCATTAGCCAAATTGCTGGCATTTTGTCTGGTACGTTGTTGCTGTCTTTCTGTTCTACCAAGCAGCCAAGTATTTTTTTTTATTTAGAAAAAAAGTGATGGAGGGATTCTTTAATACTATTGTAATGAAGTGTCTCTTTGCTCGGCCTGTCAGTATTAGTTAGCCAGCTATATTTACAATAGGACATAAGAAAACTTTGTAAACAGAAATGCCTAAACACAATGTTTGACACACTATTAGCTGACATTTGCCAAAGCAGCTAATCCAGGAGCTCTATTTATTTTCCTTGGTGTTGATTGGCTGTAACCTTAAGAGTGGAACTAAAGCATACTAATTGTAGAAGTTAGCTTCTGATGTAGTGCTAAGATTGTCTTCACTATGTGTATAAATTACATATTAAGGTATACCTGATGTTTGAACTATTAAATTATCCTGTTTTTAGAGCTGGCTGTAGTCCATAACCCATGTGAATCCCAGGAATAAGCTGTATTTCCTGACTCACTTCTGTATTGTGTCTCAGGCTCTTAAATTTCCTTCACCAGATGAAGTATGGCAACAGAAAAGTGCTTAGAGAGACAGATTTTAACTAAGAAAGAAATATTGTAACGTTTTACTGTCCCGTCACCCCCCTCCTGGACAGGAACTCTGGTTGAGAGACGGTTTCTACATGTTGAGTTCAGGGTTCCTCAAATCCAGGTTTCACAGATGATGTGCCCCTGGTCCGACAGCCTGAATAAAACGTCTGAATTACTTCCTCAGTATACAGTCAAGTTCACCAGAGTTCCACCAATGACCTCAATGTTTGACTCTGGTGTGTTGAAGCAGAGTAAAAAATTGCAGTACACCTGGCCTTCATATAGAAAGTACAATCATTAAGTCAAGTTTTTGTATACAGCACATTTTAGCAATAAGGGAGTACAAAGTGCTTTACATCATCATAATTAACAAAGATCTGTAATTAGTATGCTTGACAGCCCATTCTATTTTAAAGAAAAAGAAAAGAAAAACAGAACTACAATAACCCAGTCACCCACCGTCTCTCTCTTTCTTTCAATCACTTCTTCCGCGAATTGACCTGAATTCAAAGTTGAAAATCAATAAAGAAACAAGTAGGTAGTTCTTGGATGGGCTAGGAGGAACACTGGTGAAAAAAAGAAATCCAGATTTTCCAAAAATGAAATCTTCCAAAATAGAACATTTTAGAAAATTAATCAATAAAAATTGATTTATGGCCTAGCCATAATGTCCAACATGTTGCAGACCAGATGTAAAATAACAAAAATAAAAAAAAACAAGCTATTTAAGTTTACCCATCTGTTACAACTGGCTCAAATTCATAACAAAACGGGAGACCACGCAGTGGTTAAAGTGCATAAAAAGGAATATTTATTAACAAAAACAATGGATTGTGGATGTCAGTATCAGTGGTGTAATGCAAATGCTTGGATGTGATGTATGAGTGCATATGGAAGTGTTGAAGAGCAAAGACAAACGCAAATGCGCAAAAAGGAGGGGAGCTGAGGCCTGGCAACAAAACACTACAAACACCAAATACTCTGTGCTCCAAATGAACCGGACCAGCAACACCTGCAAAGGGGAGGAGCACAAAGACAGACAAAAGCACCTGCAACCCAGACCACAAGGCCCAGGGCCGTAACACCATCCATTAATCTAGTTACTCTAATATAAAAATAAAACATTTGATAACCTATTAAGGGGAATCAATTGTCACTAGCTAATCTTTCTTTTTTTCTAGTAAAGAATGGTTGTTTCTATTTCTTGTCTCAGTTCACATCAGAAGCGACACACGTGAAGTCCGCCGCCACACTCTGTTGTTTTGGGCGGTGCAGTGAGATGCAGGCGTCCTCTCCGCGGTGTCGTTGGCCATCTGAACTCCAGAGGAGGCTCGATAAGAGAGACAGAGGCAGCAAACACATTCCTCTGGCCCAGTTTGTCATCGTCCACCCTCCCCCCCCACTCACAGCCCCACCAACCCTCAAGCCCCCCCTATAGAAATGCACCAACGAGCGCGGGTCACACGGAGAATGTGACAGGATTTTAAACAGTACACAACTAAATATAGCAGGGACGCCACTATCAGAAAATGAGTTAGGAGTGTGGTGCTGGTCGTTTAGAAAGTCATTATTCTTATCATTGCTGTCTCTGAAATAATTTCAGGTCTCTCCATGCAATGAATACTGTATAATAAGCTAAACATGTGAGAATGCGGGGGCAAACTTTTTCGTAATCTACGTGGCTCTCAAGAAGTAGCCCCCTCACACTGCCAGGGCTTCCCCCCCCCCCTTTTTAATGTCTGGAATATTTCTTTCCTTTCCATATTCAGGAAGGCCCACCAGTATCTCTATCAGTCTGAAAATGCTCCATTTAGTTACTATCTGCTAGAGTGGGGAAGTGAGATGCCCTTATTCTGAGTCTATTAAACCTCAATTCTATCTCATCTTATCTACCTAATCTCTGTGTCTTATTGACCATGAAGTTTATCTGTAATCTCCCTTTACTCTTATTATCTCGCAACACTGTAGGTCTATTTTCCGGCGCTGCTGTATTTTTGCGAGCAACAGAGGAAGAATCATTTAGTTGTACACACGGTTCTCATTCAGCTGTGTAATGGAATGTGTACAGACCGCGCAGTATAGAAATGTATTTGCCCCCCCCTTCTCTTGCTTTCTCTCACGCCGTCTTCATTTGCCTCGGCAGAAGCTTTTAACGCCAGTCATACAAGCTTCCTCCCACCCCACCCGCCCCACCTCGCCTTGATACCGTGATATTTATCTCCTGGTATCATCCTCAGCGATGGTGGACTCATTGAGTCACTTCACGCCTCACTTCACTCCTCTGCGAATCAGCAGAAGGCATCAGATAAGATCATAAAACTGTATCCTCATTTTAAAAAGCGCCACTCGGCCCTCCGCAGCGTCTATTAGAGAGCCGGCCGCTAATTCTTTTTCATGTCCGGGGCTCCTGCCGACGCTGGATTCTACAAAGGAGTAATTTATAAGACTAATGAAAAGAGCAAGCAGTTTGTGGACATCAGGGGGGGTCCCCACTCTTTTTTTTTTTCTTTTTTTTTTATGAGGGAAGAAAAAGAAACGGGAAGAGGCCTGCCGGCCCTGTGATTTTCTGAGCTGAAATTATTGCTTTATTAAAGCTGAAGGGTCCAGCCGCCCTCCTGCAACAAGAGCAAACACTGAAAGGCTTGTAGAGGAGATGAGTACGGCCTGTTGGAGTGATGAAGACACAGGACTCGGGTGACAAGTGGGACATGAAATGCATCACTGGTTGACTCTACTGTTGCTCCTTTTTTTTTTTTTTTTTGCAAGAAATTTAGCACGGTTCTATTGTAGAAAAAAAAAGCTTTCTGGAAAACTCTGGAATTGGGTTTGGGATTTTTTTTAGATTTAAGGATGGAAAAAGAAAGTCTAGTATAGTAAAATGTCATTTCAAGACTAAAGTTGTTTCCTTCCTCCCTTCTTTGCTTCACTCTATCCTTCCTTCCTCCTTTATGTCCTTGTGTGTTTACACCATTTCCACGTCCTTTCTTACTTATTTTCTTCCTTTTGTCTCAATTTCAGCCTAGTCCCCTGCCTTTCTTTCAGTCATTGTTTCCTTTTCTTTCCATTATTGTTTACTTCCACGTTTACTTCTTTGTTGCATCTTTCCCGATTTAACCTTCCTTCTTACCCTTTTCTGTCCTTTGTGTCCTTCCTTTCTCCCTTCCCTGTGACTCTTTTCAATTTTACTTCCTTCATTTCTTCTCTTTCCTTTCTTCCTTGTGTCATTCATTTCATTGTTCTTCCATGCTTTCCTCACTGCCTTTCCTTCCTTCTTTGTATCAATTCTTTGTTCTTTTTTTGTGTCCTTCCATCTTCCTTAACTTGTATTTGTCTTTCCTATAGTCCTTCCTTCCTTACTTCCTTTCTTCAATATTTATTTTTGCTTTCCTTGTGTTCTACTTTTCTTCCTTGTTTATTTCCTCCCTTTCTCGCATTTGTTGTCTTTTTTCTCAGTTCCTTGTGCCCTTCCTTCTCTCCTTCCTTCTTTACTTCCTTCCATGTGTCCTTCAGTCTGTCTGTCTCTAGTTGGTGCAGATTCCAAACATGAAACTTGCCTGTAATGTAAAGATTCACAGAAAGTTAATATCTTACAATTTGTGGCAGGAAAGAGTACTCTAGAAACTTAGGTCTGGAAAAGTATGGAATTTGTTTTGATAAAATGTGGAGGAACTGTGTTAAAAGGACTTTTTTTTTTTTTGGTATGCAAAAACTCCTCTACTGTCACTAAAAGCTCCATTTCTGATACGGTTCCTCCTTTATAAATATAATAAAAAGCTAATTCTGTCCGTAGTCCCTTTTTTTCTTTCTTTTAGAAACAAACTAAAACTCACCGTGTTTCATCATGTCTCTTTTTATGGTAATTCCCAGAGAAAAAAAGAAAGAAAAACACACCGCAGACATGTTTTCAAGACACAGAAATGTGTGCAAGATGCACCATTATCTTAATAACATTCAGAAGCCGGGTGAGATGTTTTTTTTTTTTTTTTTCCCCCTCCAAGAACTAATACAATTCAGGTAGCAGTACAGTAATTCCATCAACAGCAACTGATTGAAGCCAAAAATTGTAATATGCAAATACCAAAAAGAGATGTACAGCTACGAGCAAAACTCTGAAATCATTTAGATTTAAAGAAATAATATTGCACAGAGAGAGAGAGGGGGGGGGGAGAGAAAAAATTAATCACACGGAAAAGTGTCTCCTTTAAGATTGCACTGGTGTATTACCCGGAGGCATGGAATGTAAATGGAAAATCAACATTGTACCCTGTGATAAGGCTAACAAATTAATAAAAGTATTTTCTTTCCCCCTCCCATGCTGATGCCGGTATGAAAAGTCTAGAAAGGATCTTTCTTTTTCCCTCTCCATCTGTGTGAGGTTTTGTTTTGCAGGTAGAAGGATTAACATCAGTCTCACCTTGGCTGTGTGTCAACTCTCTTCTCTCACCAGCACGCCGTCACAAAGGGCTTCAGCTGCAGCTAGAGTGGAAAGACTTTGTGAAATATTGCAGCAAAAAGAAAAAAAACTGCATATTTTTATTGTCTGCACCTGAACTAAACGCCTGAACGTAGATGGAGAGCGTAGACAGGAGTTGCATGTGAATGGGTTGGATTGCAAGAAGAGTAGCACAGAAAAGCAGAAGTTCTTTATTTATTCTTGAAAGCCTGAAGGATGTGATGAAACTGCTGAACATCCCCCCCCTCTGTGTGTGTGTGTGTGAATGCGCGTGTGCGTGTGTGTGTTCCCTTAGGTCCTCTGGAGGATGGCCTCGAGGAAGAAGAGGAGGAGTGCGTCTCGGAGGAGAACGAGCTCCTGGCCAAAGACGAGTTCTCGGTGGAGGAGAACTTCACGGCCGAGTTTGAGAGTGAGAACATGAACTGTGAAGACATGGAGTACTTCTGCAACAAAGGTGAGAGGGGGTGGATATTAAGCATAACGCAGACTGCAAAACCCTAAAAGTTAACTTAAAACTTACTCAAATATTCCTGGCGGAGCTTGAAGGTGTTTGAGAGTCATTCCTTGAGTCCTGATATTTGATTCCAGGAGCGACGGTTTGATCTGAGAGGAAGATGCCCCCCCCAACCCCCTTTTTTTTAAAATTTGTTTGAAAAATTCGTTTTGACAACAAAAGTGCTGTGAGGTTCGGCTGTGGTGTACACCAGGCCAACGAGAGGCCTTGCGCACCCTCGCCAGCACCTGCTGCTGCTCCGAGGTCCAGCACTTTAAAGCGCCGCGGCGTCGCCAAGCGCGCTCCGGTCCTCTTTGAACTGCAATTCAATTAGATTGCCTCTTTGTGTGTTTGTTTCATTTCAGTCACACCTTGCCATCACAGGAGCTAATTTGCGGTCTGCTTCGGGTTACAGTGTGAAGATGACAGGCTCCCCCCCTACCATCCCGCCCGTATCCCAGCCGAACCGTCCTCTTCGTACCCTCGGGTTGTGTGGCGCTCGCTGGCCCCAGGTGGGCCCCCCGCACCCCCGCTCTCGTTGGCGCACGAAACCCTCAAATTTGACTTTTTAATGAAGAACCGGTGCTTTGAATGTCTGCCCCTTCGTTCATTTTTCAAAGGAAACATTTTGTTTAGAGCTATTCCTTCCACACTTCTAAACTGATGTGCCTCGTGGGATTACATTAGTCGGAACAAAACAAATCTTTCATGTTTCGGGTAGGCTTCGCCCCAGTAATCGTATCAATACCATTTTTCTTTTGTTCTCGGGGGAGGACGAAAAAGTTGCAATTGTTTAGAAATTGCAATTACCGGCGACGTCTCGGTTGTTTCGCCCCATTTCTTTGTCTTCCTCGTATTGTACCCTTCCTTAAACTTCAAAGTACAACGCACTGAGCCTCTAATATACCCAATAGCCATGAAATAGATGGGTGCTGTATACAATGGCTGCAGTAGTTTGGGGGGACGAAGAAATGTCGAAAAGTTCCGGAAATCTTCAAAGAACCTTGAAAGAGCCACTTGATACTCCCTTTGTTTTGGATAAAACCTCCCGAAACTAGGACTCAAATCTTCTTTCCGCGTTTTTTTTTTTTTTTTTTTAAATAAACTCAACACTACACAGCAATCCCAAATGTCAAATACTTCTTTCCATGGGCATTGGTAATCTGTTTCTTGTCACACACAAGCCTTAGCAGTCAGATTTTTTTGTATTACTTCCCTATCTAAGCTTACAGTAGCTAAGTCCCCCCATTGCCTCCTAAGCGATGTACTATCCACTGCTCGGTTCTCCGCGTGCCAAACTCGGCGCTATCTTCAGGTGTAGCTGCACCCTCCCTCCCTTATGATCCCTTCCTCAATTAGATCTATATAAAACTAATGTCATAGTGGCTTAAATTTACCCCACTTATGTGAAATTGCTGCGAATTAAACAGGATGCAATCCTGGCGGCATTAAATGGTTTAAGTGTGTTATTCCTCGACTATAGGAAGGGAAAAAAAAGAGGAAGAGAGAGAGAGCCCTTGATTAACTAAACCCTCTCAAATGCGATGGCATGCTGTAATTAGCCCTGTGCGGACTTGAACGTGGGTTTTAAGGCAGCCACTCATCCCATGGCCTTTATCTCCGGCTGCTTCCCCGAGAATAAGGTCTCCCGTGTGAGGTTCCTCCACTGAGCAGCAGCTCTCTGGTCTTAGCTTAGCCTTGTATCTGTGTAGTCACTCTCTGAAATGGGCTTGTCAGGGGGACCTAAAACCTCCATTAAAAGTTTCAGTCCATAATAGGTATTAAAAAGCTGTAGGAACACAAAGAGGAGTACCAATTTTCATTAACATATGAAGCACTTATTAACTTTGATCAGAGAGCGGTGAAGAAGCAAAGCCGCTTAAAGGCGCAAAGGTCAGGAAGTTGAATGCCACCAAAGACTCAGCCATTTTGCCTTACCCTCGCAGAAAAGGGGGACTCCCCTAGATAAGTGTGCGGAGCACCTTGACGTCCCGTTTTTGGTCCGAGGCCGGGGAACCTTGAAGTGTCTGCATGGTTGAGTCCTTCATTGTGCCATGCGCTCTCATGGGGTTTTTGGGACTATTGACATATCAGCGCTCATTTCTTCCAGACCTTCCCAAAGTCACTTCCAGAAGTTGCATCTTGGTTTTCTGTGAATCTCTTCACCTCATCACCGGTTGCTTAGGTTCCAATACATCTACATATGAGGTCTTTGCTTTTCCCTTTTTGTCCGCTGTACAGTGGCTTGCAAAAGTATCCACACTTCTTCAACAGTCATTTTTCACATTTTCTCACAACAAACACAAATGTCAATGTATTTGATTGACATTTGATTAGAGATGCACTGATTGATATTAATACCTGTATCGGCCCCAATATTGAAAACAAATCCAGGGTGTCGGTGCCGGATCCATAAGGACAGATCTGTTCAGTTAAATTCTATGCTTTGTGCTCTGAGAGACATAATGCTTTATTTCTTATTTTACATTACATTTAGAATTCGTAATTGAATTTTCTGAACCATTTCAAAGAAGGTTTGTTGCAGTTTACTTTTTACATGTTTGAACGAGGTAGACAAACTATTGTTTTTGTCTCAGTTTCCTGAACAGATTAAAGTTGTGCCGTTTTTTACATGTTTGACCAAGCTTGTGAAACTGTTGGTGTATTTAAGTGTGCTGTACTGGTGCAGAGTTATCAAATAAGTTTGCAATTCAATACATTTATGTCTTTGATTTTTTTTTTTAAAAAGAAACAATTTAAGTCAATTTGGCACTGTTCTTCGGCATCGGATCGGTATCAGCCGATGTTAAACCTCGTCTGTATCGGAAGTGAAAAAAGTGGATCGGTGCATCTGTACTTTATAAGAGAAAGACCAGCACAATGTGGAATATTATTGTGAAGGAAGTGGAAGAAAAAAAAAAGGAAGCATGGTTTTCAATTTTATTTTTACAAATCAAAATGTGAAAAGTGTATTTATTCAGCCAGTTTTTTAGCAACAGTGAGACACGGTAGTGGCAGCATCATGTTGTGGGAATGCTATTCTTCAGCAGAGTCCAGGACACTAGTCAAAGTTGATGGGAAGATGGGTGCAGACTATAACAGTCAGCAACAAAACAAGAGATCAGGACAGAGGTTCACATTCTAGTGGCTTAAATAAAAGTGTATTTGTGTGTTTGAATGGACCAGTCAAAGTTCAACACTACATCAAAATAACGATTCTGAGGCAAATGCTCTCCCCAAAGGATTTGAAACTGTAATTGCAGCTGCAACCGTATTAAAACTGTTTGCTGTGTCGTTTTTATTTAGTTATACGATACTTGTGTCCCAATAAAATACGTCAAAGTTTGGGACCTATTTTGATAACAATTGTGGAGAAGTTAAAGGAGTTGCTTCTGTAAATTGGAGAATATTTCAAAATACATTCGCTGCCTTCGACTTGCTTAAATCAACTTAAATTAGTTAGCACTCAAGCCATGGCAATTAATTGCGTTAATTGTGACACAAACCCGCTTTTATTAAAGTCCAACCTCAAGAAGTTTTTGCAGAGAAAGTCTTTGTCACCTCTAAAGGTGTGTGCTGTGCTTAAAACACTCTGCTCAAAACAACTGGGGAAAAACGGATCAGCACCCCGCGGAGAGAAAACAAGTTTTAACGTACATGGCATTTTAAAGAAAGCCTGTCTGCCTCTCAAAGTCGCAAAGACAAATGGACTAACATATAAAGAAATAACCTTTCTTTTCTCAGGTGATTAAACAAGAATCTTACCTGAAACAAGTTCCCCTCAATTTCACATTTATGGGGGCTTTTTCTGTTTGTGAAAAAGCGTGCAGATCAACACACACACACACACCCCCACACACACACCCACACACACACACACACACTACTCCACAGCTAAGATTTATTCCCCGCTGAAAGCGCCACGCTCAGGAATTGTGAAAAAGACTCCTTTTCAGTGGCATATTTTTTCTTCTTCTTCTTTTTTTCTTTTACTGAAACTGTGAAATTTCACCTTGCTGGTTTACCCCCTGTTTTATTGCTGGCTATATGTGGAGTTCGGCACAGGATGTTGCCACAAGCTGTTCCCTTTGAGCGGTCCAAGTCTTGTCTGATGACAAATGACTTCCCATCTCGGCTGCGACAGTAAATTTACATGTCACTTCATGTGTCTCATTTCCTCTGTGTTAAAAAAAAAAAAAAAAAAAACCTTTTTGGGAAGACATATTCCATGATTTTTTTTTTTTTTTGCCCTCAGACTGCCTGATTTTTATTGTCGCTCCCTGTGTGTCAGGATATATCAATAACAACTAAACGTGAACGCTTGCTCTCCCGTGCGTCGTCCTCTACAAACGATAGGAATTCCAACGGGGTGGAAACAGTTTATCAGAACAGAAGTGGTAGGTGAAAGCAAGGGCTGCAGGACTTTTGGCGTAGTGGATGAAAAACCCACCTTGACCCCTCAGTATTCTCTCTGTGAGGAAATTCGCTCGCTTCAGTCGGAGGCATGGAGCGGGGCAGGGAGAGAGTCCCAGAATTAATTAGTCTTTGTGTAACGCAGAAGTAATCAGAATCTCCAGCAACACAGGAGGAAAGATCGCCTTTCACAGCTGCCAGTGCCCGGAATGGTAAATGTGGAATTTTTAATGCACAGTTGATGCTGGAGAATATGGGGAAATGCTAATTTGCGGCGCGATAAGATGAATCGAGTCATCCCTTTAGCCCCATTTGACTCAGTGGAGGAAATTAATCATTAATGTTTGTTAAGTATGACAATCTAACTGGGCCAGATCTACATGCTCAAAGACTGAGGCAGAACGAGATAAAGGCCCGGGCTGCAGACGGGGAGGAAAACTGCCAAATTCTGTAATGATGGGAATTTATTGGCATTTAAAGAGACAGTGCCAAGGCATTTCTCTAATAGTCTCCCTCCGTTGGAGTGCTGTGCCCGCCACAAATTGCATGCAATTCCAAACCCCCACTTTTTTCTTCTTCTTTTTTTTGTCAGATAGCAGAGAAGTCTTACAGCTATGCTTGACTTTAGTGAAAAAAGGTTGCTTTCTGGAATTGACTTCATCTGTTGCGGTATAATCTGCATCGACATGGCGGCATTCCGCATCAGAGGCGGAAGGAGGGGGGAACAGCAGTCCTCCAATCAAATGTCCTGAAATCATGGCCCAGCTACAGCGACGGGTTTAGAAAGTGTGGGTAGGTTCAAAGTATAAAGCCAAAAAGTCCAGAGTACATACCTTAAAGGTATAGCTCAGATTTATTTCATGTAAAGTTCTGTGATATTATCAATAATAGTTCCCCTACCTGAAGTAGACAGATATTTTATCGAGGGGTGCACCAATTGCAGTTTTATTGATTACCTTTCTTCTTTCTCAGCTTTAAAAAACCTGACCTGCAAGTTGGGATTTTGAAATGTTGCTAAATATAGCAAGAAAGTCACTGAGCATGAGATCGGTGGATGTGAACAACTCTAAAACAGTTTATATTCATGGGAACCCAATGTTACATTGATCCTTTAGGTTCTAAAACATCCCTTCATCCTGAAAGTATTTAGTTACAAAGTAAAAGTTGGTTCTCTGAGTTTGTGGAAGTCAGGCTAACATAACATTTCTTTGTCATATGCACAGTAGAAACGCGTTTCTTAGTTCTTGGCACTACTTTCAGTTTCCTGTGTTCCCGTTGTGTGAAATAACATCCAACCCATTGGAAAGTTTGTCACGTATGTTGCTGTTTTCTCACCCAAATATTGCCTGTATAACATTGCATTGAGGGCTGTACAGTGGCACAGTTGATAGAGCTGTTGTCTTGCAGCAACAAGGTTCTGGGTTCGATTCCTGGCCCGGGGTCTTTCTGCACAGAGTTTGCATGTTCTCCCTGTGCATGGTGGGTTCTCTCCGGGTACTCCGGCTTCCTCCCACAGTCCAAAAACATGACTGTCAGGTTAATTGGTCTCTCTAAATTCTCCCTAGAGTGTGTGTGCATGGTTGTCTGTGTTGCCTTGCGACAGACTGGCGACCTGTCCAAGGTGACCCCGCCTCTTGCCTGGAACGTTAGCTGGATAGGCACCAGCAGCCTGACCCCACTAAGGGGTCAGGAGGGCTGCTGAAGTGTACAGAAAATGGAACATCGCATTGATGGAGGCCTCTTGACGGACTTGTGCTTTGTTTGATTTGTCTCAAAAGATCTTGGAGCTTGGAGCTGGGAAATTAGCTGATTGTTGTGGTGCTAACTATTATTAGCAGTATTTGTGCCACTGACTTGAGATAAAAACTATTAGAAGCTAATCGAAGTCTTATATTAGCCACTTTCACATTCTAAATGTGTGGCAGCCATAGTAGATGCTAAACCATCTGGTTTAGCTAAGCATGCTTCGATTTTTGTGGTCAGAATTTCGACTTAAGCAATAATTTTTGTTGCAATCCAATTTCCAAGTATAAAGAAAAACCATAATTGGAGAGAACTAGTCATAGATGATGGAGCGATAACACCGTCAGTCTGAACCGGAGTAACTTTAGTGCAGTTACATGGACATTGTTCATCTTAGCAAACAAAATCTAACATAACAACTGTCTCATGTGGAAGAGCAGACCTTTAGTATATTTAAAATATCTATATGTCCCACTGACATTAACATATTTAGTTTGCATCGAATTAAATTGCTAAAATCATCTAAAGCAGAGATGTCATCTGATTAGATGTTAGCCTTTTGAATAGTTATGGGGATTTCTTCACTTTTCTACAAACCTGGTGCAATATGACAGCTTTCTCTAAGAAGCAACAACTCACACTATGTTAGTTTCCAAAATAATTTATTGTGATACACTGACGTTGCGACCGCTCTTTTGAATCTGTGGTCAGGATTAGAGAGCCCTGAGCTCCTTAAAGTCACACACGACAGATTGACATTTTTCAAGGGCTTTTCTGAGCAGAGACAAAGCTAAAAGGGAGAGGAAAAGCCAATATGACTTTGTTGCTACCTTGCTCGAGGAATTGTTTGTGTAAATCGCCTATAAGCTTATTGACCCGAATGCGTGGCCCGCTGCGTGCGGCTGTGATTTGGCTGGAGAGCCGTCCTTTGATGGAGCAGCGATAGGGCTGATTTTAACAGCTCACTGGCTCCTCTTCCATGCCCGCCAACCCAGAACGCAGCGGGCCGCTTTAACTCGCCTCGCCTCCTCTCTCCAGCTCCTGCCCCCCCTCCCCCGTCCCTCCTGCCCTCTTTAGTCTTCCTCCACTCATCCTTAAATGCGACCATTCGATCCGAATTGTGAAAGGGGGCCCGAGCCGGACGTAAATTACAGTCGATAATGTCGAGGAAGATCATTGACAATCTGTCTTCTTTGATAGCACCGCAGAGGGTTTCATTTCGAATTATGAAACAAGGCTGAGTCTCGATTACTTAGAGCAGAAATGAAATGGAGCACCTCAATCAGTTGGTTCATATCAGATGGATCTTTAAAAATGTTAAACTGCAGCTGCGAAACAGTGGAATGCTGCTGCAGCGTTTCTTCCACTTCTCTGCTTTTTCTTTATTATTTATTTTTTTTCCTACAGACATTTGTGCCTGGAAACTTCATCAAAGCCTTGTGACATTGTTCCCTGTGAGGTTGCCTGGGCGATTGTGTTTAAAATGCACTGCAAACTGCATTAGATAGAAGGCAGAAAATCCTTAATCACTGCTTAATTAAGGAATCATCTTGTAGCTTCATTTCCCGGGCTGTAATTAAACACTTCCAATACGTTTCGTTACAGGGCTTAGCATGTTCGCCTGAGATCAAGGTAGTGCCTTTAATGTTATCTCGCCAGCTCCTCTTTTTTTTTTTTTTTTTTTTTTTTCCTCCCGCAAACTCCGCTCCATTGGAAGGAACTGTTGATACACGCCTTTGTTATGCTCATCATAATACGAGCTTGGTATGCTAAAGAGGTTCTCCGGGCCCAACAATAAATAGTGGGGGGAATTGAGTTGAGTGGGCTCCTCGTTAATACACTGGGAGGAAGGAGGAGCGGAGGGAGAATTGCCAGCCCAGGCAGACACTTGTATAAGCAAAACTGGGTCATAATGACCTCATGGACTGTAAGTAGGACGTTTCTGAAGACTTCCCTTCAGTATCACTTTTTCTTTTTTTTTTTTCCCGCACATCTCCTATTTTAGTGTGAGGCAGAAAGCTGACATCCTTTTGGCAACATTTTCTGCCTTCTTTGAAGTGAGCCATGTCAGGAAGAAAAAAAAAAAAGCTAAATAAGCACAGTGTGAGTGCTTGATCTGGAGATGAACCAAACTGAGGATGGACAGTGTCCTGTGGGCTGTGGCACAGGAAGTGTGACAGCACAAAGCTGGAAATCACAAACATAAAGTAAACAACCAAAGATAAGCATTTTATATAGCGGCAGCTGCAGTATATCGAGCTGGTTCTCAGGTTGAAACGAGTATACATTTTCATCAATCTGGCCCTGTTTATGGACACCACTGGTCAAGATGTGTAAACAGCATTCAAACAAATTTACATTTTATTGAAGTGACATATTGGCAGTTGTAAAAAAAAATATTTCAGTACTATTCTTCACTGAAAAAAAGTCTCACATGTGAAAATAATTGTCTTCACCAAGATCACCACTAGCACGATTGGTACTCCTGAAAAACACCTTCAAAATACAGTAACAATGTGTATCTGCAGGGTTTCAGGACTAAAACCACTCATGAAAACTGAAGACTCCCCTCTGAAAATACCTAGAACTGCAGATTTTAATAATTCAACCGATAAATGTAACTTAATATGCTGAATATGTACAGTAGAAACCCTCGTAGCACCATATAGACACAGGTCTACTGTTAAATGGAACTGAGATATTTCCTTAATTTTTCTTGTTTTCTTAATTTGATCAGTTGCCTATGAACTTATAATTAGTGATTCATGACTTTCTGTTCCCCTGAGGTATAAAAATGACCACATGACACAGGGGCTTATTTCTCTTAGCCTCTGGTGTTTCAGGTGGTTACTAATTGTTTTTTTAGGGAGGCAAAGCAGGAAAAAGCTTTTTGTGTTCAACCATGATAAACAAAAACATGTTGAGTTTCCTTTCAGTTTGCTGAGACATTAACTGAAGCTGTGTTTTCTGGTCAGATGAGATTCATATTGATCTTTTTTCAACAACCAGTTGTGGAGGGTTTGGTGTGAAATAGGGTTGACATGTGGAATACACCTTATGCCCACTGTCAAAACTAACAGAGGATGTGAAATACTGTGGCTTTGTTTTATCTGAATATTTTGTGAGTATTCATGGCATTATTAGGTCCAAACTACAAGGAGGGTTTAACCCTTCACTGTTACCCAAAAGCACTTGCATGCAAGTCGGTGGGTCCACACCGGTGTTCTCCTGACAGCTAAAGGGCTATAAATGTAAATCCAGTGACCTTATAACACCAGGCAACACCACAACCTGAAAGATAATAATTCCAATTGTAAGGCTAAATCAACACAGAGATAGTTCACCAGACATTAAGTAAGTGTTCTTCCTAACCAGGACTGTAGATGATCTACAGTGATCGTCTAAAAGCGAATGGTCAAAAATCGATCTCTCCGTACGTTTCCATCTTATGAAAAACATATAGGACAAAACTAAGTGGACGTTACACTACTGCAAAAAGATTACTGTATTTCAAGGCTTTCGACACATCTTTATCAAGGGTTCCAATAAATGGCACTGTCCGCGTCCTTTTTCTGTGGAGAATGCATAAAGTAATCCATCGTCTTAATCCTGGCCTGCCCGTCCTTGACCGTTCACTACTGGGTTTAAAACATCAAAGGAGCGAAATAGATCTGGTGACAAAAGTGAAGGAAAATGTTCCACTACAAGCCATCAGCCGCCGCCGCACGCCCTGAGCAGGTTTCGCAGTTCGGAGACACACTGTGCAGCTGTTGTGTCGGCCACTTTGGATTTATTCAGAGCGCCGCACTAGAGGCACCTCCTAAGCGCTGATTTATGTTCCCATAAACTTTGAGCGCAAACTGTGCTTATTGTAGACATGCAAAAATAGATTTTATTTTTACAGTAAGTGTATCAGCGAGCGCTCAACAAGCCCTCCCGTTCGGCGCTACCGCCGCAGACTGTGTTTAACTCGCCCTTTTAGGTACTTACATCCTGCAGAGAGATACCCAAATATCCTTTAGCAGGGCGTGTGTGTGTGAGCCCCGAGACTGTAAATCAGCCCCCTACATCCTATAACACACATTCTAGCTCGCTCCACAATAGATCAAAGGGTAATAAATAGCCACCTCTCTCCCACACATTGCTTTCCTTCCTGTTCCATGGGGCTTCCTCCTGTCCCCGCAAGTCCTCATGGGAAGACCTTTCACACAGAAGTACGCAGCTGGACCCAGTGAGCTCATCGCAAGCGCGCATGTACAAAGCTATACATACGCGACAAACACACAATGGCTCAAATGTTGCAGGAAAGAGTTATAAAAGCAAGTGATTCTTGCTGGGACACGATCCAAAGTCCATAAGAGTGTACCCTCTGGAAGGGCAGAGCAGTCATTAATGCAAGCACTTAATTAAATTAGGTCTCTGAACATTAAATTTGTGGAGATGTTCACTCTCATGTGTGCTTTGTGGGACTTATGTTTTTTTTTATTATTTTTTTTTTTTAACCTTTTGCAGGAGAAGAGGACGGCAACCGAGAAGCAGATGTGGAGATGGAGGGCCAAGGCGAGAAGAGCAGGAATGCTGCTCCAGGCCCTGAAGAATGGGATGGTCCAAGTAAGAACAGCATCTCCATCACTTTATTGCCCTGCATGGTTTAAAGGAAAGATGTTTTGGTGGTGACTAGGGTAAATGAACAAAGCAGGGAGGGTGGGTTTTTAAGCAGGACTGCACATTAAATCAGAAATATATCATTACACCTGATGGCTGATGGAAACCTCCAGGAGGCTAAAGGTCACAGAGAATGTTGGAATCGCAGATAAAAAAGAAAGCAGCAAAGAAACATGTTGATTTATCGCAACTGACATCATGATCATCAATGACGCTATCATAAGGTTTTCCACTATAATGTAAATCCCGATTTATGATCAAAGTAAGAATCCACATTTTCTTTTGAGAAAATGATTCTTAAATCAACAACTTAAACCCAGGTTTGACCTGTCGGTTTTTATTCTTCTCTAGTTTTTCAGATTAGAAATCAAAGATGGGCCATTTTATTAATCATTATTGTAGAAAAAGTATCTTTGTTAAACAGAAATCTCATGTTCTCTCACAGAGTAACAATAAACTCTTAATGCTACAAATCCACATATCATTGTTACCACCCATGTTAGAGCAATTGTTTGAACATGGCAATAAAATGCTGTTAATGTTTAAAATATGACTGAATGAAATGATTTTCTGCAGTTTAGCAGTACAGTGGAGCTGTTGTGATGAAGTAGCCTGTTTGATGACGTTTATCTTTTAGAGCAGTTTAGTTTTGTGATGCTCTGACTGTATAGCTGTGCGAGATTTATAGCCAAAATTTAAAATTTTTAAAAACGGTTTATTGACACTTTTTTTGACATATCAGTAAATGTCATAACATTTTAAGTCACACCTTTAGCTTAGCACAGAGAGGAAGCTCCAAGAGAAGATGCTAACTTTGGCATCTTTAGAGGCTAACATTCAGATGGATTCTTACAGTGTTTCCAAATTGTTGGCTTAATTTTCAAATTTCCACAACACAAACGGTTTAAAAATTGTTTCTACGATGTTTTTGTGACCATGTGTTGTTTGCTAACTGGACAATATAGCTCTGTTAGCCAACTGTTAACATGATAGCACAGTTGAAGAACTATTTCCTTTCTTATTTCAAACTAAGACTCTCAAACATGGACAAGTGTGTTCAGCTTAAGTCACTCAGCTTTATATACAGGGGTCTTAATATTAACTTACAATTATTACACTAAATAAATCATGCTGACAGATGGTGCTCTGTGAATTGGACTTAGCTTTGGTGTGAAATATTTTGATATTTTAATATCAAAAGACCTCTTTAAACCATATACTGCTAAAATTAACTAAAGATTAATAAATAAGTTGGAAGTCAACTCTATTCAGCTATATTAGGTGATTTAAACAAGACGCATTTTAGTGACTGCTCTACTTAAAAGAATCATATCATCCAACCTAGATGCACTCTCTCCAAAATGTTTGCGGGAGAGACGGATAATAGAGGGAGCTAGATTGTTGCACGGCAATCACCGTTCAGCCAAAGCCTGCACACACACACACACACTGCTGAACAGACAAAATATGACTCCTTTTACTGCATAAAATGACCTCCAGAATTTATTCCAGGTACGTGAGTTTTTAAAAAAAAAAAAAAAGAGAAAGAGGGAGATGAAAAAGCGAGAGCTGTACAAAAAAATAAAAAAGTGGATTTGGGCAAGTTTCGCTCGCTAGCTCAAAGCCCCCTGGGGTGTGTATTTTATACTGACAGTGAATCAGTGTTATCGCACCTATCAGATAATGCATTTATCATTAAATTTCACATTTGCATTTAAATCTGGGGAAGGAAATGAGCATTGCTGGCTAAAGATAAGAGCGCTGGGACGACAGTAATAAACCATCACTGTGATCAGTCAGGAGACAGGGCTGAGGGGGTCAGCTCAGAACTATGGGGGCCGTGACAAAAAGAAGGCATCACAAGCGGCAGGAAGAGGAAAAAAGAAAAAAAAAAGTGCTTTTGGGCGAGAAAACGCTGAGCTTAAAAATACTGCTGTGAAAGAGAAGGATGGATGTAGCATGACTGGATGTATGACTGGCTGTAATTATGCTTCCTCTTTCACTTAGCCATTAGAATGAGAATTAGGGGCTCAGACCCACGAAGCTGGACAGGCAGCTGGCAGGGAGAGAGAGAGAGAGAGGAAAGTTGGGAAGAAAAACTGTCTCTTGTTTTTAGTGAAGGAAGCTA
This sequence comes from Girardinus metallicus, assembly GCA_903067095.1. NCBI lineage: Eukaryota > Metazoa > Chordata > Actinopteri > Cyprinodontiformes > Poeciliidae > Girardinus > Girardinus metallicus. The sequence continues at coordinate 25,999 of CAEGAE010074102.1, forward strand.
AACTCTGGAGGTAGTGATATGAGAGTTGATGCATATTTCATGTTTTACAAAAGCACAACATGTCTCGATTCAAGTTGTCAAAAACATCCTATGCTCTGTCCTAATGTGTGAAGAAAAAAATGACAACTGGCTGCATGAGTCTTTCTTTCTGGGGTTGCACCGATTTCTGACTCATCGCTGATTATCGATCTTTAAAAATCCTGAGGATTTTGGCTGATACTGTTTTTTTTTGTTGTTTTTTTTGTGTCTGAAATGTTGCTAAATATTCTGGACAGGTCGCCAGTCTGTCGCAGGGCAACACAGACATAGACAACCATGCACACACACACTCTAGGGAGAATTTAGAGAGACCAATTAACCTGACAGTCATGTTTTTGGACTGTGGGAGGAAGCCGGAGAACCCGGAGAGAACCCACGCATGTACAGGGAGAACATGCAAACTCCATGAAGAGAGACCCCGGGCCAGGAATCGAACCCAGGACCTTCTTGCTGTGCTGCAAGGCAACAGTGCTACCGACTGTGCCACTGTGCAGTCTGGGGTGACTTTTGTTAACTGAAAATGTTCAGATGTGACCGGGTGGACATGACCCGAGAGAGGTCAGTCAAAGCTCTCAGCAGAGCAAAATAGGACAGTGGTTGAGGAAAATAAGATTGATGGGTAAGATCGACTTACCAGCAAGCTAGACCAACTCGAAGTTGCGCACAGTTGTGAACCAGGAGGGAAATGATACACTGTTTTCATAAAGGTGTGTATCGTGTGTTTGTGTTTAGCCCCTCTGAGTCAACGCTACTCCTGAATTCCCTTTTGCTATTCAGATATGTCCCTGCCTCAAATCCAAGGAGATTCCCTGTTCGTAGTAAGGAAAGACACCCACACAGCATGATGCAGCCACCACCATGTTTCACCATGTGGATGGCATGTTCAGGCTGATATGCAGCGTCGCACTGGATGTTGCAAGGTGGACATAAAGTTTGATTTTGGTCTCATTTGACCAGAGTACCTCCTTTCTTGCAGATGTGCTCTCTACAGGGTTTTTTTCTTACTACAAGCAGAGCTCACTAATTTTAGGGCTAGGCATTTATTGTATCATTTATTGTGATAAATTTCTTATTGTGATAAGAATTTTGATTTGTCGTTTTCACAATAAATTTCAATTTATGATGTTTTAAACAAATCCCAAAACTGTCCATGGTGTCGGAATCCCTTTTTTTTTTTTTACTGTTTTCTACACTTTCTCGTTCAATGAGAGCTTCAGTATATATCAATAAGGTTAAAAATCTGATTAAAAGCATATACTGTTGTACTGTGATGAAAATTGTGACTTGTGTCCTAAAAAAGTGCATTAAAAATGGTTTTCAAGATGAAACAGGGAGACTCTTGGGGCTTTGATTGCTGTTCCATGCAGTCACAGCCATACAGTTACCTAAAAAAGGTGTTCCTCTCCTCACTCTGCTATCAGGATACAAAATACTGTGATAAAACTTTAAGCTCTAATAGTTATTGTTTCAACTGTTTCAGCTCATAAATATTTTCTGACAAACCTGTGAGACTGAATTATTCACAGGTGAGATGTAGGAATTTCCTGGACTAAATACAGTTGTGCACTTTTCAGATTTTTATTCGTAAACTTTAAAAATCATGTCTCGTTTTTGTTGGTCAGTCGAATAAGATCCCAATTAAATGCACTGGCGTTCGCGTAACGTGACAAAACGTGGAAAAGTTCAAGGGGTGTGAATACTTTTGCGGCTAGGTTATCGGTTCAACATCTCCCACTTGTTTGCTTGACATTTGTATTATGTACCGGCCGATTAATGAGCGACGTACACCGAGGCATTCACGCCCCTGCTGCGTTTTCTCAATGGGCCGGTGTAAAGTGGGCCGAAATTAATCTCGGCGCATAATAATGCCATTCACTCTCTCATCACTGCTGCCACGAAAGGTCATTTCCCTTTTTAATTTTTCCCATTGTGCCTGGAAAAGTCAGATGGGCATGTTATAATTTGAATAAAGGGGGGAGAATCAGACAATCAGATAGGGACATTTGAAATGACATGACTTCCTGTTCAAAGTGATTAAAAGCAAATTTATTTAGTTGGAGACTGTCTCCCCTTTAATCTCTTTGTAAATGTTCCGATAGTTTCGGCATTCAGAAGTTCTTTGTTATTCTTTGGCTTAAGTTTAAGCAGCTGTGATTAGGATCACCAACAGATAATTTTTAATCACAGCGCGCGTGCGTGCATCTGAATGGGCCGTGTTAATGTCCGCCACATTAAAAGCGAGCGGAGCCTTTTAATGAGGTGGGCTGACTCGGAACAAGCCCACCTGCTTTGGTGACTCTATTGAAGCACCTCCATGCCCGTTTTCCCTTTTGCTGAGTAACAACAAAAGCCTTTTACAATCTACATCCTGTAATTGAACGCTCTTTTTTTTGTGTGTGTGCGTGCGTGTGTGTGTGTATGTTCGCAGCATTTCATCTCTACTTTAGTAAGTCATGTCAAGTGCTGTCCACGATTGCCTCGCGTTCTCTGATTGTCTTTTCTGTGTGGAACGGTGGAGGAGCGAGCTGAATGAGTCACTATTAATCTGATAGCCGGCTCCTCTCTGTGTTGTTCAGAGAGCCGGGACTCTGATGTGGAACACCCAGTGAGTTCTCTCTCTCTCTCTCTCTCTCTCTTCCCCTCTCATTCTCTCTACAAGTATGTCCTTAAGCGAGTCTCCACACTGATCTTCTGTCTTGTGTTCACTCCTCGTCATGGATGTTTCCCAATCAGACGCTGATTCCTGAGATAGGGCGTCGAACCATTGTGTTCGTTTTCAGAGACGGGCGCCGATAGGGATCTGACTTGGTTTCTCCCACTTGCTCTCCTCGAGGCTAATTGTGGATGGTGTGCGTTAGTTAGCTAACTGTGCTAATGAACTTGTTCTCTGCCTTATCTAAATGGTTTCTCGTGTAAACCACACCCTCTTCTGAAAATCAAGGCTTTGTTAGGGATCCAGGAGATTTTCATGAATTTCACCATTGAAATTTTGTGTAAAATGGTCAGAAGTTTTTTTTTTTTTTTGCTTTGGCTGGTCAGTGCAGTCGCTAGACCAGCTGCCTTAAACCATAAAGGTCCTGAGGCCTGTCTGAGAGCAATTATTATATTTACTTTGGTGAATGTGTGAATTTTCTCTGGGTATTTTGCAATACCCAAACATAGATGACTGGTTCTAAGTTAGCCATTCGTATATGAAAAAGTTTATGGGTGTGACAGATGTATGAATGTGTATAAATATGATTTTTATTAAGCATTTTGTCACCGATATGAAGAAATGAGTTAGGTTAGTACTTTCTGAATCACTCTAAGAGCCAAAGGCTTTGTTCACATAGCAGCTGAATCTGATCCAAATCCACTTTTTTTTGCCCAGATGCGACCTGTATCCGACTTTTTTACAGGAGTCTGAGCGGCCCAAATCCAATCTTCACTCCCCCCTCCTAAAAAAAAAAAAATCTAATTTGTGCCATTTCCTTATGTGGAACTAAAACAGATATGTATCCGATTGTTTTCAAAGCATTTTCAGTTTGAACGCTCATGGCGCATTTTTGACTCTTAACGTCATTGATGTGAGATGTGTCATAATTCTGCAACAAAACAAGCCACAGGACAAAAGCAATGGCTGAAAATTATAATCAATAATTATATGAACTCATGAAAGAACATCAGTATAATGCCACAATCCCATCATTCTTGACTCTTGACCTTGCATCCAAACAGTCTACATAAGTTGCAGTCGATGCTCCACAAAAGGCCATTGCTTTTTGTTAGCTTTCCTCATTTTGTTATGATCTTGTGACGATCCAGTAAGCTCCCATTGCTGAATGAACTTTTAAATTATTCCACATCATAAAATGATCCATTATTACTTGCGTAAACAATGCACAGCCGTGAGACGTCTACGTTCTTCTTCTTCGGGTCGCTTTGGGATCGTAAACCGTTCACACAGAAGTCTGACTGCGGTCGCATTTAATTTTATCAAAGGGCATTGAGACCTTTGATGACATTAAGATCTGTGTGACGGTAGCCAGCGCGGACATCCCACATGGAAACATCAAGTCACGCAGAGCATTACCCAACCTGATGTAAAACCTGCTCTTTGGCCGAGGAAAATCACTCTAAAGTCAGAAGAAAATACAACCCTGTTGATGCTGTCAGGGTTACTGGAGGCACATTTTCATTAAAAGCTCGCGGTGCCAAACTGAGGCCGTGGAGTTTGAAAGGCACGGGCATTTACAAGGCAGAGAGGATGCAGTAAAAGACACCGATGGTTTGGACACCGACGTCCAGCAAAGGAGCGGACCTGACCTGACATTAAGAGTCAGGATCACGTTCTTTTAGATGCTTTGATTTTAACCAGCAGTTTCTTCCCTCCTTTAAAAAAGCATATTAGGTTGGCAGTGCAGCTTTTGTACCAGGAAGGATGCAAAACAGCTTACAGGTTGAAAAACTTGCTATCACAGCAGAGGGAAAGCTTTAGAAGGAAATGGTTGTTTTGTTGTTTCATTACCGTAATAGGTAATTTTTTTTTTTTTTGGGTCACAAATGAGTGACCCACCACAGAAGGAGGGGCAGATGGAGGAAATAAGTGTGGCCAGAGTGGCAGCAGAAGAAATATGATTACCTTTTTACTCAAAGCTCTTCTATCGGTGGACTGATGGCTAGGTTCCTGTAGCCAGCTGGGCACCTGCCAGGGTGAGGCAGGGGTCATCCGAAGGAGTGGCCATCTGATTCACCCAAAGATCTCACACACACACACCCAGAAACACTTACATCAATAAAAATTAAAAAGAAAAAAACACATCCCAGACACTTATTTTACACCCCCTCCCCTTCGTTCCCTTTCAAGACATCAAACATGCACATGCTGAAAGCACACCTTCCCTCACATATAAAAAAAGTCTAATTTTTTTGACTCCAGCCAACCCAGAAGGGGGATTTGTGGCCAATCCATCTTCTGCCACACTCCAAAGAACAAAAACATGAAAAAAAAAGGAGAAATAAAACAATGGCCATTTCAGGTTTAATGCACATATGTCATGCTAGGAGAAAACCAAGGACCAGATGGCCGTGATACTGTGACAGGTGCCTCGACAAATGTTTGCGGTCACCCGTGCTGCTATTTATATCGAGCCGAAACACAGACAGGCAAATATTTGCAACAGGACAGAGGGGCCCTTTATGTTGAGAGGTCAAAATGATCATCAATATAAACAGATGGGATCAAACGTTCTGGACACCTGTCGGATAAAAATGAGCAATTATTTCCATTGTCAATAACTTAAGGTAAACTAAAGAAAAAAGACAGAACAAAAATCAAAGTGTGTTATTCTAAAATGTGTTCTTTGTGATCCATAATTTTTCATGACAAGGAATAGAGGAGGAGTCCAAAGTACAAATCGGTCAAAGGAACATCTAGAGATGTGCAAACTGATGATGGCAAGCTTAATTAATTTTGACAATAAAGTTTAATGAGCAATCTCATTTTATTAGTGATTTTAACTTCATTGCTTTTCATGTCCTCATCTACGTGCGATAATGAAGGAAATAAACTGGACCTGAAGTGTAACCAGACACTGTAGCATCCCAGCTGAGGTAAAACTCACAGATACCCAGAAACAAAATACACATGAAGCTCATGGAATAATGTCTGCTTTCAGTGAATTGCCTAAACCTAAGACCTCTGAAAGCCATTTTGAGCTTTTTCTATTTCCTTTATTCTCTGTAGCTAAAAGTAGCTAAAAATCAAGTAAAAATAGTTGGACAGAAAATAACCTACATTTATTGGGAGGTTTTAAATTATGCATTTAAAACATTTTTGATTTGAATTTTTTTTAAAAAAAGAATCATTTTTGAAAGTAAAAAATATTTATACATAAACTGTTTTGGATTTCTTTTTTTTTTTCCTTTGTCCTGTGTTTGCCGCTCCAACACAGGTTAGCTGGGTTTAGAAATGCTCAAACAACATGTCCACTTGGACACACTATGCCTTATTCCTTATTTCTGAAGGACTTTCTGACTCAGGTCTTCTGGTTCTGGTTCTGGTCTGCTCTGCGTCCTCAGAACAAGAACCAAACATAGAGGAGCAGCATTCAGTTTTTATGCTCCACTAGTCTGGAAGAAACTTCCTTTGAATCAAAGCTAAAATCCCACCTGATGTCTTTGATTCCCAATAACTGGAACATTGAACCATATTTCATGATGATTATTCTTCATCATTTTGATGATGAGATTTGTCAAAGTATTTTTACTGCTCATTTAGTGATTGGTTATTGTATGATGTTTTTGTGGTGTAAAGCCCATTGAACTGCCTTGTTGCTGAAACGTGCTATTGCAAATAAACTTGACTTGACTCTACACAAATGGTGAAAGAATATTGAGAACACAGTGAGATGCAAAAAAATCTTTCATCTTACTATGTAGAGGACGTAATAAGATGCTCTCAAAAGTATTTACTTGGTGCTAAGCTAACGTTAGCATTCTCTCTGTTTTTATGGGACTTGTTGATAAGTCGGCTCACAACATATTATGAGTCTGAAGACAAAACATCCTTCTCTTGTTTCCTAAGCTAGGACTTTTGCTTTAAATGCCGTAATTATCAATGACTGATATGTAGGAACGTTCCTCTCACACACCTTCCTCCAAAGATGAGCAGTGGTTGGGATTCACTTTGCTCTTCAGCCTGGATCTTGGTCTGAATCTGGACTTCCATCGTTTACTGGTTCTGAGCATGAATAATTCCAGACACTTTTGGGGCGAGACTTTACTGCGAACACATTTCAACAGTCAAGTTGCTCTCGGGGAACGAGAAATTTTCCAACTCATCACCCGAGTCCATTATAAAGTCAGGGTGTCGTCAGGGAGGGAGGGGCGAGCCAAAATGAAGCAGAGAGACAAACGGCGCACCCAGATGCAGATTAGGCTGCAGAAGATGAGGGTGTAAAAGGGATTTAATGGTAGGATGGATTAGAGAAATCCTTGTAACAATGTTAAATAATTATGGTTCCAGCCGAGATCAAAGCACCATTGATTGAACCCCTCAAGCCTTCAGCACGCAGAGTCTTGGAAAGCAAAGATTGGTAAACTCGTGCTCAGACCACTCCGGCTGCTCCACTTAAATTGGATTGGAAATATTAGGATATAGATGAATCCTTCAGGAGGCTTTTCGCAAAGCTTTTGTCACCGGAAATGTAGCTTGGGAGCACTATGAAAGGTTTGATAGTGTACTGTCTCGACAGAATCATAAGAAGAGGGTGTCGCAGCTGTCTCCGCTGATACCTAAGCGTTTTAAGTAGACTTATAGACACACTTGACTGTTATATCAGCAAACCGAAAACTTTCAGCGCAGGCTTTTCGTTCAAGGTTTTATTTTTTATTTTTTATCACCCCCCCTCCACCTCACACCCTGCCGCCGCCCCCCACACACACACACACACACACACACACTCCGTCTCTCCTTCGTCATGTAATCAAGAAATTTGGACGTGCATCATTGCAATTCCTCCACAGAAAAGGGAAGGTTTTTATCTCGCTTCTCCAGAGGTTTATTCAAAGTCTTCTGACAAGTCTCACAAAACATGACTGACACTGCGATTGCTGATACAGATGATGAAAGTCCATCAGCCGGCTCCTCGGCGAGTTCTGGGCTCTGGGTGATGTAAAATTAAATTGCAATCAAAGTGCCTGAATGTAAACACCGACTTGCCGCCTCTCTAAATACGCTTTGTTTCTTAAGAGATTGCCGACGAAGGCCTCGCGTCGCCTGCGTCACCTGAGTGGAGAAAACACCCCCACCCTCCCGAACTGCACACACAGCGATGAATGATGAAATATGCAACAAAGAGATTAGACAAATCACTGTACTCCTGTGCCGCTTCGCCTCGATGCAAATTTAGCCACTGATCCGCTGTATAAGAGGCTTTATGAGGGAACTTCATGGTTGTTAGTTATATAATCTAAAATAGAGCAAAATGCAATCACCATTCTTATCATCTGAGGAAGATGTCACTATATTCTGCTCCAGTTTTGTCCTCTTTCTTTTCTTTTTCTTCTGCGCATCTGTGGGATGATGCGCGGAAGCCGAGAACGGCGTAATAAGATCATTGACTTCCAGCCATTTTGTCCGCATTTCTGTCCACTCACAATGGAGTCTTTTGACTGTAATTACAATTTTCAGATGATTCACGCAGAAAGAAGAAGGGGGAATAGAGCCACTGCTAGGTATGGCCGTGTTAAAGCGCAGCTGGTGGTGATGGTTCTGCCTTGGGGGGGACGTGACACCCGTTGCATCTTTCTTTAGAACGTGTTTGTTCTGCAGCGGTTGCTGTGGCTGCTCAGGTTTTTTTTTTTCTTTTTTTTTGGAAGAGGTATCATTGTAATTGGCTGAATATGTGATGTGTGTGTTTAGCATTAGCATGGAGACTCCCCATGCAATCGGCGCTGGAGGATATTGCGCTGGGTAAACTCTGGGATTGCTCTGTTGAAACTTACTCGCATGTGGAATGCTTCCATTTCTTGCCGCCCCGTGTTAAATAAAAATTCTAGTTGAGTGAATTTGGGCTAAATGATTAAAGTTTTCTTTTTTTCCAATCCAAGTCCTCAAATTGTGCATAAATTCTTATGCGTGTGTTGAGTTTTACTGTCAGCAAGTTTCCAGTTGGTCCCATCTGAGCTGATTTTCACTCAATACCCCCAAATCCTCAATACTATTCTGAAAGTATTAATACCCCTGAAAACCCAAGCTCAGACAGATTGAGTAATAAGAAATTTTTAAATCTTTCAACAGAGTCTTAACTGGGTTCAGGTCTGGACTTTGAGTGGTCTGTTTTAGCCTGAATGTGCTTTCATCTAAATCATTTTGCTGTAGATCTGGCTGGTTTTTGACAAGCCTTTTGCCACCTCTAACAGGTTTTATTCCTGGTTTTTTCAGTATTTTCCTCCGTGCTTCACAGCATCTCTTCCTGCTTTTTTAGCATCCCAACAGTGTGACGCTGCCACCACCGTATCTCACTGCAGAGACACAGTAAGGTGCTGTTGCATTGTTAGTTTTCCTCCATAGCAAAGGGTTGTGGGTGTAGACTATCAAGCAGGGGTTCCCAAACATTTTGGCCTGTAATTTTCTGAAAGAAATAAAACCAGTGAGTGAGGAATAGTTACCCGGATAACTCCTTATGAAATATATATTTCACTCTTCATTTAAATGATATGTTACATTTCATCATTTAAAAGTCATACTTAGTAAATTAGTGGAACAATTTTCTTGGTACATTTATTTATTTCATCATGCAAATACATTTAATTATCTGGTCGGTGTCTTGTGACCCCCTGGGGAGGTCATGACCTCCGCTTTGCCTACATTTCCAATGAATTCTGTGCTTAGTCTTTCCATTTTGATGCTGCACAGAGGGAGCACTGTTGCCTTGTAGCAGAGGGTACTGGTTTCAGATCCCAGCTTGGGGTCTTTCTGCATGGAGTTTGCACGTTTCCCTTGTTTCTGCGCATCTGGGGCCTTCAAAGGAAAAATTGTATTTATGCTGAGATTGCAATGCATAAAAGGGAATTTTATTTACTAATTGTGACCTCTGAATTAAAAAAAATCATTCAGGGTTGCAAGAGTGAAGGGGGCTGAATGCATGTGGGTTTCTTTTTATTAAGAAGTTGAACAGCTAAGTTCTACATTTTATTGGCCTATCATGAAGTAAAACGGATAAAAAAAATTGTTATGGAAGCATGGAGCTGTAACTTAAAGTACAAGAAGGTAATGATAATACTTTGCATGGAAGTGTACAGGATTGTTCCTGTCTGTGTAGCGCATTTGTACCAGAGTACTGCCTTCACACTGATTGGTTGACAGCCTTCTGTTGACGATTGTCATGCCAACTCTGCTGCCTCTTTGGAGGTGGGCGTGTGGGCAGGGCCTGTTTGTCGAGGGAATTAAAGTCCCCCCCAATAATAGCAATAATCATGATTCTGGAAAGTTAATAAAAAATGGCATGTTCTCCCCCTGATCGTGCGAATGTTGTGGTATTCAATTATGCAATTTTCATTGGCATATTAATCATCTTTTCAACAAACAAGACACCGTTAATTAAAGCAAAGCATGGATAAAGACGTGTTGCCGGATCATCACTCCGTTTATCGCCGCGCGCACACCCGCAGTTAAGTAAATTCAGGCTGTGAGATGAATTTCAATGGTCTCCCTGTTCCTTTTGCTCAGCGTGTTTGTGCTTGGCTGTATAGGTAACCTTATATTTATGCACATCGTGTTACAGGTGTGGAATTTGGGATGTTTTACAGAAAATAATGCAACTGCTAATTATTTTAGTTATTTAGCTTTTTTTTCTCTTCCTCACATATTTTTCCGGCAGATTTGAATGAAAATTGTCACTGATTGGGTCTGCTACAGGTGAATCATTTCAGTGTGTGTTATGACTTCCCACTGGCCACACTAATATGTAGTGGCTCTCAAAGTGCACACACTTTGGTTTCCATCATTTGTCTTTTACAATTCAGCTGAAAACAAGAGAAATGGAGGGGAAATATATCAATATTTGGGCATTTAGTCATTGGCTAAAGCCAACATAACCAGGGTTATAAAAGATAAAAATGATCTCATTGGACAAACATATCAGTCAGGAAAAGAGTATAAAAAAACCCAATGTTATTTTATTTACATAAAGGACAATTCCAGCAAGTATTGTTTAATTAGCTCCATGTCGATGCATCACAAGAAAATTAGAAACGAGTCACCAGAGCAGAGACAGAGAAAAAAATCGTGATTTTGAATTTTTTATTTTTTTTTTTTTGGCAAAATATACTTGTTGAAGTCATGGAGAAGCCGCTCCATGCAAATTAAACTTTGTACTTGAACTAGGCTTGCTTACAGAGTAAACCTGAGCTGTTTTGGGCAGGCAGGAGAAACTCACAGCTGATTAACATACCAGGCTTTATTGGCTATTCACTCGCTTTTGTTGTTCATCTTATTTCAGCCAATAAGATGAACGTTTGAAGGAAACTCATGGCTAATTACGATTTCCACCGCATCGCCTAACCACATGCATGTATGCTGGAAAGCTGGAGACGTAGAGGGATTTTATTTTTTAGCATCATTCAACCATATAACATTAAGATTTTGACATTACTAAGCAAGAGACTAGCACTAAGTTTGTCAGATTAGCAGCTGTCTATTTAGCTATTTGACAGTCTGACTTTTATAGTAGATATTTAGTGAAGAACTGTACAAATGTACATAATTCCTCACTGCGCTAGATAAATGTTCTGTTATTAATGCCTCCTATTAAGTATTAATGTCTCCTGTGGATTCAAAATACGGTTAATGTAAGCGGCATTGAAGAGAAATATCGACAGTGGTGTTCGATCGTATTTCTGCATAAAACACGGCAACAGACTTCCGACCAATCACACAACACTTTGCAAACAGCATCGTCGAAATTGGATGGCTCTCTGTGAGCAAAATGATTCGATTTTTGCCGTAGAAACATAAGTCAGTGGATTTCCTTTGGCCTTAAAAGTGCGCAAATTGGAATTATGAATACAAGTTTGCTTAATGCAAACACACTACTTTAGAAAGCGACTCGTTTTTCAATTAAAAGTTTTTGAAGTAGGATGATGTAATTTTTTTGACTGTACCTAAATTAGCACATTTCATAAAACTGCAGTAAAACACTTTTTTTGAGTCATGAGATCAAAAAAATGTTTCTACGGGCAGGAAAGACAAAGAAGAAGTGGCAGGAGGATGGCGCTGCATGCTATTGACTTTTTGCGTGAACAAAATTATTCACACATGATATTATTTGCATTTCTTATTTAACGGAAACACTCCATTATGCAAAGTTGTGTTCTTTCGACATTAGCGGAATATTGACAAAGCTTTGTGCACATTTGTAATGAAAACGAATCTAACAAGAGCCGATTTCTGCACTTTACACAAAGTATGTGGGAGCCTGAAGACATCCAGAACCTGTTTTACTTTCTTTTTTCCTCTGCCGTTTTCCCCTGTGTGCCTTGCTCATTGCTGGCAGGGGACGGAGATTACTGGGGATCTGGGAAGATACGGACTTCTCTCTAATCAAAGCTCTGCTGTCATTCAGTCGCTAAATAGAAGTAGGGAAAATGTCTTGGTGACGGGAGAACCAGTCAGGCTGTGCAAGTGCCGGCAGAGGGATGGGGGGAAAAAAAGGAGAATTGAAGGCATCTGCAGACGCGCCGCTTGTCCCCCGTCCCTCATTGTGGAGCAACTTTATCAGCGCCAGCCGCTCACCCACTCGCTAAACTGGAGGGCCAGTCGCCTCTTAACTTAAACATAAGATCTTTGTGGTTTGAAGCACTCGGCTGCTCTGCTCCCAGTGTGGAGCTGAAAGGCAAACACGAGTCCAGTGTCGCCGTCTGCCATCAGAAAAATCACACCTCATGGAGAACTTGTTTGTGCTGCGCTAGCTCGAATCTAAATGCACTCAAACAGACTGTTGCACCGGAGCAAGATCCCCCACCTCCACCAGCACCATCCCTCAAAAGAAGAAGAAGTGAAAAAAAGGGAAAGATGATGGAGAGAGAAAGAGGAAGAGAGATGGAGATGGAGAAAAGAGGCGGAGGAGTGAGAAAGGGGGGAGAGAAAAGTCAAAAACCTCCACATAACAATGCCGGAGAAAAATCAGAACATTTTCCACCGAAAGATGGGCCATTTCCAAATCCTTGTGCCCTATCAGACAAATTAAAGTAAATCAAGCATGAAATGAAGCAGAAGAGCCCGGAGATAAGGCTCCTTTAAGTCGTTTACAGATTAGGACAGAGGGAGAGGGAGAAAGAGAGAGGGAGAGGGAGAGAGGTGCATCTGGTCTCTGGCTGTGAAGGAGGCTAGTTTCTCATTTCACAATAGCAGGCTGTGTATAGGATTACTCTCCCCTGTCACCGACATGAGGAGCGGTGGGGGAATAGACATCCACAAAAAAACGTGTCTAAATATGTACCCCCCCGTTTCCCCCCCAACTCAGAAACCGTTCCGGACCCGGGACCTCTCAGTGCCGGGGAGGTGGGGGGGGGTTCAGATGCCATGATAAGCTAACGCGAGCCGGGCGGCGAACGTCTGAGCCGCTCCATGCCTTCCATTTGTTTGTTGTTTTGGACGCCCCCTTCACCTTTTTCTTTTTGCTCAAGTGGCTTCATCACACACACACCCCCACACACACACAAAAACCCAGAGCGCTCTGGGGATTGGCCGCCCCACGTCACATGACTGTACGGCTGTCAAGTAGAGTTGGTCTATGGGAGGAGGAGTGGGGAGGGGAGTTTTTAAATTATATCCTCAATATAGTTTTAGGTTGGGTTTTGTTTTATTGCTCGGCAAACTGGGTTGCTTAATTTTGTATTTCTTGCCTCTGTTTTCTGCTTGACATCAGCAGATTATATGCGGTTGTATTTTTAGGCCTCGTTTAATTGCGGAATTAGACTTTACAGTGTTCAACACACACGCCTTCGCGGCGTCACACGCTCCCCCGGAGACGCCCTCCGTCTCCCACACGAGGCCGAATTTCGTTTCACTCCTTCCGGGGTCGAGGTTGCGGGTTTGAAACCCACGACCTTGGCCTTGCCGCACCTCGGAGACTTGGGTTTAGCTCCAGTATCGCGCCATCTCAGAGCATTTTAAAAATACTCCTGAAACTCAGTGATTTAACCCGCTTTTTTACGCTGTTCACATCAAAACTGGATGAAAAGGAGCTTAATCCATCTTATCTGGTGACTGTCAAACCACTCGCGCTAAAACCTACTCACAAAAGACAAGTAGGTCACCCAGGAAAGAAATAAACAGAATTCCCTGTTACTCAGGGGAAGTTACAGCCTGGTAATTGACTTGGGAGAAGAAGCATGAGCAGATGCTTTAAAAAAAAAAAAAGTCACTTTCTGAATTAACTGCAGAACGTTGAACAAGCAAGAAGACACTGTTTACTGGTCACTTCCTTCTTCTTTGGTGATACATAAACTTGTATTTCTGTATTTCAAACCAATGTTAAAGATCAGTTTGAGATTACGTAGTTATGATAAACCTACAGCTTCAAATCATTTGTATCCCATTTAATAAATTACGATATTATTGAAAAGCGGCCATTTATTTTAGGAACTTTATCACTAATTCAAACGCATCATAAGGTTTTCTGTTCATTTTGATGATGTACCACTTGCAGCTGATGAAAACATGTTTAATATTAGAATGTTAATTCAGACCAATAAGGAATTTTTAGACACAGGAATGTTTCCTTACTGAAAACGCCTTTCTTGCTTCTATATGTGGACTAAAGTGAAAATCTAGAAAAAAACCCGGCTAGATTTTGTGTTTTTCAAGTAATTATCGTGATTTAGCTCAAAATCTTAACCAGTTGGCATTAGCTAGTAATTAGCAGGGCCTCCAGTCCGGCGCGTGTATCCTGCTTGTAGCTTGACAGTTGTAGCTTTAACAGACTGTAACCTTGATACCGATGATCAGACTGGTTTTGGTGTCATCCATATTTTTTTGAAAGAAACATAAACAAATGACTTCACATCAAGACTCAAACAGCAACTTCCCTTCTTAGTTTTTTCATCCTGTTGTCACCCAAGCAGCCTGCAGTCCCACTACACATATACACACGCTCACACACACACTGACCATCCCTCACTCATCCTGTCACGCTCAGGTAGAGTAATGTCCCTTTGATGGTTTTGAAATTTGAAAGAAAAGCATTTAAACAGATCAGATTGCCGCGGGAGCGCTTTGTGTCCTCTAGATGTTGTCTGTGATATCTGTGTGTGAGGACAGTCATTCTTTAAGTTTTGCTGTCTCCTCTTACATGCCTTCAGCACGAACTGCAGTGCCTGGCTCAAAGATGAATGCCTCAGAGATTGTTGTCAGCCGTCCTGCTGCTAACTTCTCCAGGCTTTTTGATGAGACCGAGTGTCTGACAGCTGGTATATCTCAGGTGTTCAATGACGCCCAGCTATAGCTGTTGATGTTGATGTTGTACTGCAGGACTGAGCTTCTGGTCTGTGTGTAGATTTGCAGTAGCAGTTCTGTAAAACGTCCTTATTTTACACTTTCTTGGTTTGTTCCATTTTTTTAAAGGGCAAGGCTATGAAAAGATCATTCAGTGACGGTTTATAATTCAATATCAAGTCAATTTGTCGTCATTTCTTAGAATGTTTAATTATAGATGTGCGATATATTGGCATTTTAATCGGCCAATGTTTTTAACGTATCGTATCAGGCATAAAAAAAAATATATATATATATGTAATAAAAATATGTAGGGAAATATATCAGTTAATATTGGATATTGGCCATAACAGCAATATCAGTACTGGTATCGGCCCAAATTTTCATATCAGTGCATCCCTATATTTAATGATTTATATGATATTCTTGGATCTTCAACTGATTACGGTGAAATCTATTTAGATAGTTATAAGCGAATGATAATTGGACTGAACCCATATGGGAATTCAACCCACATCTTCCCAAATGCAGGATGAGAACCTTTCCTGCTGATCTAGAACTGCATCCAGTCGTCTGCTGTGCTACGGTCTTTATCTTTAGTTTATCAACCTGGCAGTAATATGTATTTGCAAATACAAGAGCAAATTATTATAAGCAGAAAACAAATAGTAAACAGTTTTCCGTAACCTTTATGTCCACAGTGTGCTGATTTTTTTTTTTGTGAACTCAAAATAAAAGTGTAACTAATCGGCTCAATCTGTTGTTGAATTAACATTAGAGAAGATTGTTGGCATTTCATGACCGTACATAAAAATATGTGGTGCAACCGACTTGAAGTGCAAAATATAGAAGATAATTTACTAAATTTACCAACTGGCAATTTACTGAGAAATACCTTGAAGGTCATTTATTGACTAGGCTGACTACATAAGGTGTTTCATGTTGGTGAGAATATGAAACTGTGAAAAAATGAGTCTGAATCTTCTGTCCACAGCACAGCTGCCCTAACCTCCTGCTTAGCCTGTAGGTGGAGATTCACATTGAAATGCAATCATACCTTTGGCTTAATTATTATTTTCTTTTTTCATTTTTATTTATAAAATTTGACTTGTAGTTTGACATATCAGGCTCAACAGACACAAGTTGTATTTAAAAAAAAGCCCCAAACAAATCAGCGTAATTCAAGCCATCAGTTTGAAGTAAGGGTGCATGGAAAAAATTTCTTAATTTTGGGAAATCAGTGATTGCCCAACATTTCCATGTGAAGCCGATCTTATCCATCGACCTCATTAACCTCAGCAAAGGTGTAAAAATCAGTCGCTGTCCTCTGTTGCTCTGCTGTGAGGTTTGACTGACACTCACCCACCAGGTCATGTTTGCAGTCAGCATTAGTCAGCCCACTGTTGCCAGCTCAGCAACATTTAGCAACATTTCAGGCAAAAATATAATTATCGGCAAAAATTGGAATTGGATTTGGACTTTTTAAAGATTGGAAAAAGGATTGACCAGAAAACTGCCAACGGTGCGCCCTTAGTTTGAATCATCAGCTTATAACCAAACAGAGATGAGACAAAAGGAAACAAGAAAAAAAACATGATGCTTATATTTAGCCCCACACACTAACCCCTTAGCCCCCTTTCAAGATGCTACACCCATTGGGTTATTTCCTACCTCTAAGTCAGTGTGTTGGACCTAGAGGTAGGTGGAAAGGGGTGAAGCAGGAGGTTTTTTTAGGATTGGGGAAGCGGATTGGAGGGGGGTTGGGACCCCCAATGTATTAAAACAAACGCCCTTCTCAAAGATAATAGTTCGGGCTGCGGGTTATAAATGATGCATTTTGCTCACCGAGACCTGATAATAGCAGTTTGGGCACAAGGGGAAGAAAGTTCATCGCTCTCTTATCAAAGCTCTGTGACATTTCTCCTTCAGCTGTAAAATTCCATATCACATATCTGCTTTAAAGATGTGGAACCTTTTGTTGAACCGATAGAGCGCGTTCCATTTCGTTCCAATACGGCTCCCCTCTCATGGTATATTAATTTATAGCCCATTTGCCAGCTCCATAACGCGGCCTATCGGCGGAGATGACTGGGATTCGGCGGGACGTCTGCGGATTGCCGCACACAGGTTATTGAACTTTGAACAGCAGTAATTTATTTGCTTTGATTCAAAGGCGCTGCTTGATATCAAGGAGGACGGTGGGGTGTGCGTGGGTGTGTGTGTGTGTGAAGCCGGAGCGCGACGTGCCGCTCTACACTTGCTCTCACTCGTTCTTTGTTTTGCTGCAGCATCCGTCCTTACTGTTAATACTCTGCCGATAACCGGGGGGAAGAGGTGAAGTCAACCAAAGGCTGCTAATCAGGCTGTTTCTTTTTCTGCCACTGGCGGCTCCTTTTGGTTCAAGTGGAGTCTTTGAACTAGTTAAGGAAGTTAAATTGACGTTAAACACACCTTGGTCAGATCTGTTTGCTTTGAGCCTGCTGTAGAGAAAATTTGTCATCCGTCTCCATTAACACGTCCACTTCAGACTGCAAATTTAAAAAGAAAGATATCTCCACTTAATGTGCACTGAAAAGAAACAATGACATACAGTCTAACATATGGCTGCTCCAAAGCAACATTGTTAACTCTGTCATCTGGAATAGAATTAGATATAAATGAAGGTATTTTCTCGTTTTATTTCCTTTTATGTTAGTTGAAGCATTAGCATTTTACCTGGGATTTGCAGTGTTTATTATATTCAAAACTCATGCTACATGTTGTGGTGGCAGCATCATGCTGCAGGGATGCTTTTCTTCAGCAGGGATGGATTGGTAGATGGAGCTAAAAACAACCTGAAGAAAACCGGTTGGAGGCCACAAAAGGCCCTAAACACACTGCCAGAGCTACAGTGGAGCGGTTTAGGTCAAAGCATGCTCATTCCATAGAAAAGCCCAGTGAAAGTCCAGTTTGAACTCCAGTTAAGGATTCGTGGAAAGTCTAGAAAACTGACCTTCACATACACAGCAGTTTGATTGAGTTTGAGTTGTTTTGCTTAAAAGGTAAAAAAAAAAAAAAAAAAGATTTGTATATGTGCAAAATATTTTCTCGTGGAGGCTAAAAATAAATGCACACCACACTTTCCAGTCTTGAAGTCTTTATAAGGGCAGTATTAATTTCATTGAATGTTGGCAGATATTATAAATGTATACTTCTTTCTGCCCTTTTCATTCATTATTTCTTTTAGTTGTTACATAATGAATTCATATTTATTATTGAGTGAATAAAATGGAAAAACAAAATGAAATAATAGAGATGTGATGTTGTGATGAAGGCGGAGTTTCAGAAAGAGCAGGAGTTTTTAAAGAGACAGAGACCCAATTTCAAGGCGTTAAGCTACAAAGTCAAACTTCTTTTGAGTCATATTTTCTATATAAATAGCATTTCATAACAACTTGAAGGCAACTTGATTGTGCTATGAAATGGCACTATTTACCTGGAACAACATAATACTGCTCCTTTAACTGTGTTATAAGGATGAATACAACCATATAATGTTCATAAAGCAAAAAAAACCCAACAAAAAACCCAGTTTTTGGCTTGAATGACACAACTGCTGCAAACCCTTCTAGTGTCTCGTTGGGTGAAAGGTCAAATGCAGCGTATACTTAGTGAAATAAAAATGCTTCTTTATAAATAACTGGAAGTGAAAGGAGAAAATTACAAGCTGAAGGATTGTAGAAAATCCCTTCATTATATCTAATGACATCATTCAAAGGTAAAAAGTGGCAGCTCACCTCTGCCTGTCAATGGCTCACACCCTCTTACTCTTTAGATCATAGCAGGCTGGCGTCCCGCCACCGAGGAACTCATTAGCTCTCAGTTGTACGACACCGGAAGGAGAGGGGAACGCCCTGTTTCTCACCGCGGCAGAAAAGAAAGACAGGACACACATGCACACTAAAAAAAAACAAAAAAAACAAACAGATCCCAGCATGGAGCATCTTGGGTGCTATCTGAGGAAGATCTCCTCACACAAAGGGACATTCATTGGTATGCCAAGTATCTGTGGAGTGCAGGGACAGACCCTGGAGTCTAGCGACAGATGATGATCTTATCGAAGGGTGGGGGGCGTTGAGGCAGTGGGAGTAGGGGGTGAATGTGGTAAAGAAGTTTGGGTGGAGATTCAGATGAGGGAGGGGCGGAGCTCTTGAGCCACATGATGAGCTCATGTACTGTACTGCCAAGTGTGTGGCATTTAGGCATCGGACGGTGAGCTCAGTGTCCTAACAGACCATTACCAGCTTTTGGTTGGTTCTGCCTGCTGTACACTGCAAAAACACTAAATCTTAAATTATACACTTGAAAAAAGATAATACTACCAAGTAACTTTTCAGTAACATATAGGACCTTGTTTTAAGTCAGTAATTGTGGAATATGTATGAAAAAGTACTAGGTATAATTGAAATGCTAGTGGAGCTAGTACTATTAAATCAGTATGAAGGAATTATTTGCTTTAAACAAGATCATATTTCTTATTGTTGGCTATTCTGAAAAAGAGTTGGATGAAGACACATTTGCCAAATAAGCACCGACATCACACTGGTGGGTCTGTGCCATACCAGAGGCACAAAACTCTGAAAAATTTCATAGTCCAGACGTCCAGTATGAAGGGGAGTTTATGAAAGCAAACTGATCGATATTATGAAAAGTCGAGGGAAGCTCTTTTTTTTTTTTTTTTTTGCCACGGCTGCTATTTTGCAGAGACCCTCCACTTGTATTTGCAACAGATGTGACAAGCCATCTGTGAGCCAAGGTCCTCAGGCAACATTTGGTGTGAGATGCACACAACTGTCACCTAAACATGGCGGACCGCAAATTATATCATACTCTCTTTATTACCCTCTTCTTTTTGCACCTACACATTTACCTTCTATGTGTTTTTTGTTTGTTTGTTTTTGTTTCGTCACAAAAAGCCCCACCCTGCATGTAAAGAGAAGGAGAAAGAGCCAGAGTTGTTGGCTGGGAAAGGCTTGTGGTGTGTGTGCGTGCGCGCGTGCATGTGTGTGTGTATGTCAAGCGGGGCTAAACAGGAACTTGCATCCAAGCGGTTAAAGGCCGTGGGTCTTATCTGAGGACAAACAGAATGCATCAAGCGGTGGCTGTTGCTCTCAGTGATGACGGCCAGCTGTGCACCAGTGTTTAATTATTTCTGTGTAATGAGCTTACCCACCTTCCACTGCAGCACCAGGAAGGCAGCATGCAACAGCAGGAGCGGGGGGAGCAGAGAGGGACGGGGCTGGGGGTTCGGGGGGCAGCGGATACAAAGGGAGGGGAAGGACGAGATAAAGCTGTCGAGAATATCTAACTTTAAGGCCGATTCCAAAACCACGTAATCTCTCCGAAGCATAAATAAACATTGAGTTCATGTGCTAATGCTTCATTAACTTTGCATCTGCATCCATCCACATACTGTTCAGAAAGGAGCATTTTTTTATTTTGCATTTTTTTTTCATGATACGTGACATTTACCTTTTTATTGTTGCAGAATTGACCGCCATTGATGAGGAATACGATCGGGTCGTTTGTAGCCGGTGGCGTCTTTAGACACGCGCTGCTGTACCTGCAAAGCAGCGCATAGGCACGCATTACCATACCAACACAACAGACTGGCAACAATAGCACGCCAACAAGATACACAGCTGATATTTACAGAGTAGGCCGACGCTGAATAGGTCGTTATGAAGCAGACGCATCACAAAGTTCACCGATTGCTGCGGCTCAATCAGCGCGAGTCGAACCTGGTGGCCTCACGTGTTAACAAACGCTGTTAACAATGCATGTCTGGTTTGTTAAGACACACTCTAAAAAATGCTGGGTGGGGGAAAAAAAAAAACAAGCAAATTTGGGTTATTTCACTGACCAAGGCTGAGGTCAAATATGGATGATTTAATAAGGTTGGAATCTGAGTTTGACCAAACATACTGGGATAGGTTTTCAGCCTGCTATGGTTCGTGTGACAAATGTCAAACAAAGATGGGGTTTACTGGCCTGGTAAAAACCCTTGTTCTATTATTCACTTCATTCAGAGGGTCTGGACTGGGGGCTGTTAAGAAACGATTGCTTCCTGTAGACATGGACTCTGTTGAAGTTTTAAATTTTACCCAGTTGCTAACTTTTGGCCGTGACATATGTAATGCATCAGTTTGATGCTATGAAGCAATTGTAAACAACCACCCTGCACAGCAAAGAGAGAAGTGGCAAGCTGAATGAAATGGCTATCACTCTCTAATTCAATATTTGGAGGGGTGGCCAACACAGACTTAACGCCTTCGCTCATTTCCTCCACTGCCGAAGCTAAAACTACAGACAGGCTACAATTCTAAAACGACACAGAAAATTGACGTCTCGTTCATAACTTCTCCTACTGTTTGCTGATTGGTCCAGTTGAAACTCTACCAGAGAAATTCACTTCAATGGAAGAAATCCCAGACGAAGCAGTGAAGGGAGATAAGAATCAAACTGAATTATATAGGAAGGCCTTTGCCTTCCTATATATTGAAGAAAAACATAGATTATTAAAAAAATTATGTTTGGTTAAATTGACTGATTCATCCATCCATTTCCCATACGTATTTAATCCATTGTTTTTTTTCCGTTTCAAAACATATAGTCTCTTTGCTCACCCAACAAAGACCCAATGTTAGGTTAAAAGTACCCAGTTTCTGTCCTAACAGCATGTTTCACGAATAATTTTACATAAGCACCGTCAAGTACTACTGAAAGTACGTGTGGTCAGATTTTCCCCGGCTTTACGGTGTTGCCAGAGCAACCGGTTTGAACTCCTAAAACACTGCATACTTTCTCTCTGCAGCACATGCTGAAAACATCCTCCTCTGCAAACCACGTCACGGCCCGCCACAAGGTTTATCATAACTATTTGATTAATCGCCATCCTGGAAAAAAAAAAAAGTACACTGAATCTAAGAGATAAGATAGCCGGGGGCGTCGGGGAGGTGAGCACCGGTAGTACTAACAGTGCTATCCGGTCCCGCTGTTAATTAACTGCGGCTCTGCAGAGCGCTAACAAGGGATCTTGCTTTCCTGGAACAACAGAAATAGGCCTGCCACCAGCTCCCCTCAGCAGTCAGCGAGCCTGCACTGTCTCACAGAGATTATCTCCACACAAGACACCTTTCAAGTAAGGTTAGGGCTCCCTGCGTCTGAGGAATACCATCAGATGGATGCTCGCTTGATTTGCTAATCCACGCTGAGAATGCCTGGCTTTAACCTTCACAGCTTTTTTTTTTACATATATATGTATGTATAGGGATTTGAAGCTATAAAAATAGTCTATGTGTCAGTTTAGCAGATTTAGGATGAACATGATTGTGATTTGAAAAGCAGAATTCTGACAAGACCAATTTTTAAAAAAAAATGTATACTGTTGTGCTTCTAGGAGAGCTGGACGTGTTTCTCAAAGATGGCGAGCGTCGGATCCACAGCCGGCAGCAGCTTCCTGTGGGGACAACATGGGGACCGTTTGAAGGAAAGATTGAGATGAGCACTGACACCACTGCACTGGTATGTCCTGTATACTATATATGTAAAACAAGAAAGAAAATAATGAGAGAAAGGGGGGTTTCACATCAAAATGCAGTAAAATTGTCATTTTAGAAGAGAATCTGCTTCAAGTAATCGAGCAGGAGTTAATTTGTTTTAAAGCATAATCACTCATGAACTAAACTCTGTCATGGCTTAGAAACTATTTGGTAAAATGTAGAAGAAATAGCAGTTTTAACATAGTATGAGTGTAGATGTGTGATTTACAATTTTTCAGGATGAATGTTGACAAGGCAGACAGAAAAGCAAGCAGGTTGTGCAGAGTTCACCACATCCTGCCTAAAAACTTTGGAGTAATTTCATTGGAAACACGCTGCAGCAGGGGAACATTTCAGTCACTTTATTTTCTGCAAACAACTAAATGGAACCTCATTGAAAAGAGCTATCAAAGAGTCATATCAAAACAGAGAGTAAACAGGCTAACATTAACCTAGCCCTCAACAGTTGACAATGTAAACATTGTCCACTGAAGTGCTGTTTTAGTTTATTGAAGGTGCTGTATTACGTAAAATAATTTTTTGATCTTTACATCATGGTGTTTCCTCATCATAAACTTCTTTCATGCATATTTATTGAAATCCTTTAATCTCCCATGGCAGCTGCTGAGCTGTGCAAAACCCCTTGGGTGGACATAGCTCCACCTTCAAGGCTCAGCTCCTCCTCTTAGCTGCAGTTTCTAAGCTTGAGCTTCCAGCTCACAAGGTGTGCCCCCCTTCACGTGACTCCGCCGCTCAGCTCCGTCAGACTAGCCAGCAGCAATTAGAAAACACGTGGTGGAACTGTTCAGCAGCTGAGCTCATTATGCAAGAAACGCTGGTAAAAAGGGTTAATAGAGGACTGATGTTATGATGATTTCCTCAGTGGGGAGTTCCAGAAAGAGCAGGACTTTTTAAAGTGACAGATGCCAAATGTCAAGGCATTAAGTTACAAAGTCCAATGTCTTTATAGTCATATTTGATATACAAGGCATTTTTATAACAACTGAAGGTGGCATAGTTACTTGATTGTGCTATGAAATGGCACTATATACCTGGAAAATACATAATACTGTCACTATTGCTAGGCATGTGAAGTCAGGCATGTGAAGTCAGAAACATCTTTGGACAAAGTTATGCAGGCCGTTGGTTGAGGGTTAGTGGCACATCATAGAATCTTTCGCAGTCACGGTAATCACCTTTGTTGAAGCAGCATATTGAGTCTAACCTGCAAAACCACTAGCAGGGTAACAACATTATTTGCATCTGGAGTGAGTCCCTGAACTTTACAGTTTCCAAGCACTTTAAGTGGCACGTGATTTTACAAAGCGTCATATCCATTTGCTAACACTCCATCTCTGTGTTAGCAAATGGATATTGCTACAGGACTTGGATTGTTAACCCTAGTCCTTTTACATTCCACTAACGTAAAATGTTGTACATATTTTTAGCAACTTTTAACCGCCTGGAAGATAAATGATAACAAGCACACATCCAAAGAGCAAATTCTTACCATCACCCATGACATTCTGACCCACAGAGTTGACTCCTTTTGGATCAAACATAAGGTTTTGAATTTGTTTTTACTACTGAATTTGCACATTTCATGTCAAAACATTTTAATTGGTCTATTTAAAGCCCGAGCCATGCTTTAGCTGAATGAAGTAACTATTCATTATTTTCTAACAGTTTCCTGCACAAAGAAGCTTCATATCTCTCGTTTCAAAGATCCCAGCTGAGGCTGGCGCTGACCTGCTGCTCTGCTGGAGTGACGAGCTCTTCATGGGGGTTTGATCCTTCATTCTACATTTGGATTAATTAAGAAATTCCCATTAAAGTCATCAGCAAGCCTCGCAATTCATCCTGTTAAAACACATAAGGAAAAGTCCACCCGGGTTTCAGACTCAGAGGCCGCTCCTTTCATTTTTTTTTTTTTCTTCCCAAGATTCCTTGAATGCAGAACTTTTATTAATTCATTTTCAGAGTTTTTGCTGTTTTTAAGCTCCCCTCGTGGTTTTGAAGTCATCAGTGGCTTTAAATAACTCTGGTCGTATTATAGCCATGAAATGTGGCTTCTCTCAGAGTAAAGCCAGTTATCCTGGAGTGGAAAAGCGATTTGACAGAGCACCACCTCAAGTTGCCTGCCCAACTGATACACTCCATCTACGGTCCACAAGTATTCACACCCCTTCCGCTTTTTCACATTTTGTCACGCGACATCCACAAAATTCATGAGTGATAGACCAACACACAACAGAATGATTTTGAAGCGGAAGGAAAATAACATACAGTTCCAAATTTTAAGTGTTGCTTTCAATTTTGTATTATTTCTGGAAGCCATTTCAGGGTTTCCCCCAGAAAATTTGCTAAGTCTGGTGGAAAGGGTGCTAGGTCAGCCCACTGTGTTTTTTGTGTTAAAAAATGTTAAAGGTTGACAAAATAAATTATATTATAACTAAATAATTATGTTATTGGAAGTTTTTATCAACAATAAATAAGCAACAGCAATAGAGTTTAAGAAAAAGCCCAAAACAAAAATTTTTAATGAAAATATATTTTGTTGTTTGTTTTGTTTGTACTTCAGATTAGCAAGTGAAGCCTGGAGGCCCGCCAGGCTCAATAATACACTGGGGAAAACTTAATATTCATACATACTTTACTGATGCTGCGGGGTTTACCTGCTTTAGCTACATGACATGATGCCTCTGTTGCCTTGTCACTTGTAGTGCCAAAAATATGAACTACTTTTTGCTGTGACTTCAGTTCATTTAGCTTGTGTTTTTTTTTTTTTTTTTTTTTTAAACTTCCTGGGACTTTGTAGTGGAAATCTTCAAATCCAGCCCATTAAAAGCCAAACTTTAAATAATCCTGGTTAAAAAGTGCCCAAACCAACCTTCAGCTGTCTGGAAGCCCCTCAAACTCACCACACTGTTTTTCACCTTCCTGAGTTTCAGTTTTTGAATATTTTCCAAAGATACAAACAAACTCATCTCCCCACCTGCAGAACGCCACGCATGCAAACGATTATCGCTCTTGGCGGAAAGCTTGTACATTTGAAACTAACTACGCTCTGGAGAATTCATCACTGTTTCCCACATCCTCCCCAACTTTTCTTTTTCCTCATTTTTTTTTTTTTTTTAAATGGCGTGAGCAGGTGCTGGTCATCACCTGTAATAGGCTGTGGAGGGGTTACAGAATATGCCTAACCTCCCTCGCAATTAAAAAGCCGAGGAAGAGACTCTGCCTTTGAGGATCTCCTGCGTGTCTATTCTCGCGGGGGCTCTTTTCAATGCTTTGCTGCTCGCCCTCCTCCACTCATAAGTTTCATCTCTCAAACAGGGTAGAGGCTGTTAGCAGCTTCTCACCATCTCTTATTAAAGGCTAGGTCAGCACGGCTGGCGTCTTTTGTATAAGCGACCTCCCTTTTTAGGGTTCATTGTAACTTTTTACTTTGTTTCTTGAGCTTCTGCATGTGTCAGAAACTTCACAAGGGATTCCTCATATTTACAATAGGATGGTTTCGGATTTTTGCGAAGTTGTTTTCTCGTTATAGACGCGGCATACTTTCGGGAACATCTTTTAATATATTGCAGCGGTTATCATCTCAGTTATTTCAGTGGGAGGCGAGGAAGGCGTTCGAGTGCTGGAGACGGGAAGAGACCTGAACGGCCGCATGTGGAGGATGGAGAAGTTGGGCTGACGAATGCGACCGTAAGGAGGAAGAGGAAGAGGAGGAGGGGATGGAGAAAGCCTGGCTAGATTTGATGCATGTGAGGGCGACCGGTGCTGCAGAGCGGGGTCAGGAGGTGACAGAAAGCGGTTTGAGCTAGAAGTAAAGCCTCATTGCTTCACGGGCCTTTACCTCACCAAGGAGGTACGCTCAGTCATTCTTATGAAGTGTGACCTCCGCTCACTATTAAATCTCCTTTTTACTCGCTTAGATTTTTTTTTTTTGAAACCCGTAAAGGTGAATGAATTACCCATAGGCAGTCAGGTAGGTGGCAGGAGCGACACCTCAAAACACACGACCCGCCGGTGAGATATTGATATGCCCTCTCTCTGGAATCAAACATATTTTATTCCTCTGTGCAAGAGACACGCCGTTTAAGGCGGGACTTTTTAGAGGTCGAGGTATTTTTGTCGAGCTGCTACGCGAGGCGCACAGGGCCACTCCCCGACGTGACCGGGGTTATGACAGATTTAGGTTTTTCATTAGAGTTTAGTCGTATTTTGCGGTGACTTTTTGTCTAATTCAGTTGGTTATGATTAGTTTTTAGAGCGTGTTTTATATATTTTTATTAGTAGTTTTAATTTTTTTATAAAAAAGGTCAAAGTATTGCATTGTGATTCTGTTTACACAGATTGAGTAATGAATACTCAGCAGAAGATGCAATTTTCTAACAATATATTACATTATTGTTGAGCAATAATTGACTCTGGAGTTTTATCTTTAACTTTTACTGCCACCATTTTGCGGACTAGCGTTAGCGCTACCAGGAGAAGTGTCGTAATTTGTTGACATGTAACGTAAACTGCTTGTGTGGGAGGAAAAAAAAAACGTGTTTCACATCAGTTCAAAAGGCTAATAAATAGATTCATACACACAAATATGAAGGATATTCAGTATGTCTTAGCCAGTCTCATAAATGCACAACATAGTTCCAGTTAGTTCTAGTGTTTCAGCATTAGTTACAGTTTTGTTATTTCAGTTAGGGAAAATGTTTTCTTAAATTGAGTTTATTTCATTGTAGCTGAAGGACACGCTAAAGCGAGGTGACTTGTTAAAGTGGCTAACGGTAAATAATGAAATTACTGTGAATTTCAGCAGCGTTTGCAGTAAAGCGGACGGCAGAGGAGGCATTCAGCAGGAGAATGTGCTGGGTTAGTGCTGGCGTCTGGGGAGCTGTGTGCTGCGGAGGTGTTTCAGATCCCAGAGGGAAGGTGTGTGCGTGTGAGGGGATTCGGGGGGGGGGGTGTTTGGCGTCCGCTGTGGGCCCGTTGGGGGTTTGGCTCCAGGTGGACGACGGGCATCGGTGGCAGAGCGGAGTGATGGATGATGCTAAGAAAGGGGGGGCGAGTGGAGCGTTTCATACGGTTGTCCAGGCAGGCCTTGAAAGAGAGGTGTGAAGCTTGGAGGGGGAAAAAAAGTGAAAAGAGATAGAGCGCCGGAGAGAGAAAAAGCAAAGAAAAAAACAGAAGGGAAAGAGCATGACAGGAAATCTGGGCATCTGCAGGACAGAGATAGGGTCACATCTCGACCGTTTATCAAAGAGGAAAGCAGATTTCACAGCTGATGGGTTGCCGTGGCAGGTCTGCAGACCCCAGGGGGCTCGGCTTGGCGTGAGGGAGCGGGGCTGGAGTTATTGCTGCTGCAGACCTGTTAACACAAACACATCGCACTGTCAGCACACGCCTGGCTTCTTCTGCTCAGCTCTTCATCAATTCTTGTATAACTTGAGGACTGAAGGCAAACATACAGCTGGTTTATGTTTGTTTTGATAAAGAAATACACAATAGAGCTGCACCGATCCGTTATTTTGGGGCCAATTTGAACTGATTTTTCGGAAAGCTCTGCAGATATGGATTTTTGATTCATATATGGACTTGTATAGATATTATAAATATTTTCTATCTTTTCTGGATAAAACTGAGAACCAAAATGTAGACGCTCAGCTAATCCATGTGTTTGGTAATTGCTGCTGGCTAGTTTGAAGGAGCTGAGTGACGGAGTCATGGAGGAGTAAAAGTCCGAAAGCTTGTTAACTGGAGCTCAAAGGCGGAGTTAGGTCCACCCCGACATTTTTACACAGCTGAATGTTTGGCATGGAGATTAAAGGATTTCTCAAACATGCATGAAGGAATCAAATTAACACTCCAGTTATGTTTTTGTTGAGGGAATAACATTATAACATGAGGTAACGCTCAAAAAAGTTGATTTTGCATAATACTCCCCCAATGGGGAAATATATTTGGAGCTTAGCCTAAACTAAGACAAGAGCAGATCAAGTATAAATCAAAGATGGAGTCACTAGCTTGAGTTGGAGTGCTTTCGATAGTTGACAAGGTTTGAATACAAACAGGTAGCAGACAAAACAAAAAACACTTAAGAGAGTAATGCTGCTGTTGTTAGCTGCTTTCCCTGCTCTGTTCCTCTTCCTCCTCCTCCTCCGCTCGCCCCTCTCCGTCTGACTGATGGAGCTGCCAGTGCGCCATCTCATCCCTCACTTCACTCACTGATCAATCAGACCATTAGACTCCAATTACAAGCCGAGCCCCGGCGCAGGTGAGCGACGAGCACATTCAGCCAGGGCCGCCGCCACTGCCGCCGCCGACAGAGCGCCTCTCCACCCCGGCTCCGGCGCGCTCTCTCCAAATTAACTCAAATTAATAGTGACACGCCGACATAAATGTCTGCAATCGGCGGGGGCCAAATTAGCAGTCTGGGTCGAAGCTATTGAGTAGCAGGTGTCTTTAAAAGCGGTAATTACCTACACCGGACGGAACCAGGAGGAGGAAGGGCCCGGCCCCGCGTTTGCCTGGAGTAACAGGCCTGGCCCCGGCGAGCCTGGCCCCCATTGTAGGTGTTAATAATTGATTGGGAGGCAAGCTATTAATGAGTAGCAGATTTAGAGCTGTGTTGTAAATGTGTGTTGCTGCCTCTCATACAATGCCTTACCAACGCTAATTACCGGGGGGCTTAGTCAAGGTGCAACTGTAATGAGTCTGGATTCAATAGCGATCTAGTTGTTATGTGTTTTGAGGGCCTTTTAGTACAAATTACACAGTAATTGAAATGCATAAAGCTTGCTTAATTCCAGATAGGATCTATCAGGGTGTTGTGGGTTTTTTTTCCTATCTTGTCTTCTGTCTTAATATTATTAAATTAGCTCGGCTTGCTGTTATGACAGATTTAATCGTACAAGAGCCTTGAAGAAAAGGGCAACAATCTGAAAACGAGCAGGTTAAACGGATGTAACGAAGATAATGAAGGAGTTGAGATAATGTAATCTAATTTACGTTATTTTAAACAGAAAAGCAGCGTTTATTTCTTATCTTGCAAAACGATACAACATGTTGTAATTGTGTCATGTTTTTTTTGTTATGATCGTAATCCAGAGATTTAAGCATAAATATAGAACAGCCACTAAATCCAATAATTTTTTATGTGTTGTTGGTGAGAATTAGGTATGGATAAAAAAAACTGGTACCAAGGTACACCATGGATTCCATTAGTTATGGAAAGTGCTATTATTTAGGGGCCCACTGATAAATCTGCCTCAATTTCCTTAAGTTTGGGAGATCGACCGATACTGGCATGTCAACATGGTCTTATCCACTGATCCTCTCCACTTTGTTGCTATATTTATCAACCTTTCTGTCTAAAATCAGCAGGTCAGGCTTATTAAAGATCGGGACAGAAAACATCAGTCATTACACGCCTGCCATCTTACACTCACTTCAAAGACGTCCAGAGTGACCGACCAAAGTCTTTTTCTGGCTCGATGGAGCACAGAGGACCATAGTGAGGTCCCTCCCCCAAATGCTGCTACGGGCTGCCACACAGCTGGCTTAAAGAAGGCCACCTGTGGCCAACACATTTCCCTTTCCTTTTAGACGCTAAAATTTGGCAGTTTAGAAATATTTCTGATAAACAAAATAAGCTCTACCAATCGCTCTTATAAAGGTAAAGCAATTCAAATAAATACTCTTGGGAAGTTGCATCTGTTACTTTGCTGACTGCATGCCAGCTACCTGAGCGTGTTGTTGACTAATTACACAGAAAACACCGGTGTATCAGACAGAAATTAATTTTTTTTAATAGAAATTTTCATTAAAACCTTTACGTAATTCTATAGATATTAAAATATAGTTTACGCTATATTATCTTGGCTGTAGTTGAGATTATGTTTTTTTTTTTTAGTTAGTTTATGAAATTATACCAGCCTTCTTTCCATCAACAATGTGTAGAAACAGGTGGGGGTGGGGCGGTATGCACCACAGGTGGGGGTAGCGCCACCTGTGGGGGTGCTTGTTTTCTCCGTACAAGCAGAGAAAACAGTAGCTGTGTCTCCGTTGACCATAGAATTGCACGTTTTGACATTTGGAATTAACTTACATTGTGGAAACATGGCAATTTCAAAATAACTCTTGTATTTTGTTGAAAAAAACGTTTTGGTGCTATGATAAAGGTTTTTTCTTTTGGCATATTAAAATTGGTTTATTTCACAAAATAAACATTTTTTTCATGTCACACAAGTCACATGATCAGCAAACCAAATGTTCCCACTGGCACAAAACATGAAGAAGAAGGCAACAGGAAGTAGTTAGAGGACGATGATGGCGCATGTTTTTATGACTTATTGTTAACAAACTTATTCACATTTGATTTTAATTGCTTTTTTATATTTAAAGGAAACAACGCAACTGTGATATTGTGTGTTTTCAAGATTAGCGGAATATAGACAAAGTTTGGTTCACATTTGTAAAGAAAAGGCAGTTGTTTGCTGGTATCTGACTAAAATTAATTAAAAGTATTTAAAATTTTTTTTTTCTTTTACAATTTGACACCATATTTTGTTGGAACGTTTGGTTTTGGCCCATATAGTTGGGCCAAAACCAACTATATGTTTTTTTTTACCTCCCATATAGTTGGAACATCAGTTAACCCTTCACAGATTTTGACAGTAGTATCCAAGATTTACAAAATCATATCACAAGTGAAATTTTGTAGGGTGAATTTTAACGTTATCTCAAAGCCTTTGTTGAAATATTCATTTAATATAGGAATTTGCTTCACGTAAAGAAAAACAAGCCATCTTTTTCTGTTGAAATCTTCCCAGAGTTCAGTCTCACACTGAAGCAGGATCAGGTATTCTGCTGCAATGTGAACCAGAACCAGGTGCAGCTGGTAAATGTTCTGCATACACACACACATGCTGTGTTTTCACATCTTTACACGTGTTTTCGGTCTCAGACGCTCGTGAATGCGGTGGCGAGTGGGAGGGAAGGAGCGGCGTCTGAGGCTCTTGGCTGCGAACAGAGAGCTTCGGCTCTTAGACTACAGAAGAGCAAAAATGTCAAGATACTGTCCTGATTTTCACCTGGGACACAGAGAGAGAGAGGCGCGCGTGCTGTCAAACCGACGGAGGTTTGATTATTGTGTAATTTTGTACAAGTCCACGAATATGGGCCCGGAAAACGCTTCAGAAATTATTCAGCCCCATCACTCATGCTATTTATCTCAGCCCCCTTGTGCCCACCCTCTCCCTCCGCTATGTTTATTGTTAGCTACCCCTAAACTTTAACAAGTGGTGGCAGATTTTTCTGTTTCAGAAATTATATTTTTCTTCTTGTCATTGCTTCATTAATCAAGAGGAGGCATTCTGAAAAATGTTTTGTTTTGGAGGCTGCAATCTATTTTGTGTGTGCGTGTATATGGGTGTGTGTGTGTGTGTTGTAGTTAATCTGCGCCCGTGGCAGGTTTCCCCTCCGAAACGCAGCGCTAAGCAGCGGTATCGCAGGCCTATTGTTGTAGCCTCTGTCATAGCAAGGAGAGCCTGATGCAGGCCTGGGCTCGCCTGATAAGGAAAAGAGGATTCAACATGGCTGGAAAGGAGAATCAGTGGGACTTGAGAGTGGAGTACGGATGGGGCAGATGTGCTCTCACACACACGCACACGCACACACACAGTGCATACAGAGACAGACAAACATACATACAGAAAGATTGCACTTACACACACACACAAATCATAAACCATCATCACACTGGCACATGCCCAGGCAATTATTTACAGTAACATCCAATTACATATGCAAGAAGGCACCCCAGGATAGGACCTCTCTGTAGCATAGCTGCTAAATCATGCACATACACACACACATATTCATCAAATATGCAAAAAAATTACAAACAAACATACAAATAAACTTAAAATAAATTTAAAAAAAGGCTGAGGTATACACATTTCCTTTTATATTTGCCGTTAAACGTGGCCTTTACTTTTGCACATGAAAGTCACACTGTCTTGGATGTGGTTCGAAAACGCTCGACATTATCACAACTAACAGGATTTAAATTTTCTGTGTTGGACACACAAATAATTTTGGCAAGCCGAACGCGGCTCCGTCTAATGAAATAATGGGCCCAAATTTTAGGCGGAGAACCAATTTGTGATTGCATGCATCAATTATTTCTTGGGCTTAAACCAATATCAGAGCCGGGGTCTCTTCAGATGGGTAAAATGGTAATTATCTGGCCCGCGTACCCGCACTCAGTGGTGTCCCTGAGAATTTTATCGATTGGGCTGTCGATGGCTTTCGTGACTCCACGTGGAAAAAAGAGGGGAATATCAAAGCGCGTTCTGCTGAAGTAGACTTTCTGTTTTGGGGCTTTGAACACATAATATTGATACTAGTGTGTGAGTCAGATGTAAAGGGGAGAAAAGAAAAAAACATGTTGCCGTTTTTGACATTTTTTCTCAGTCCCCCACCTTTAAAGTTTCTGTGTTCGTAGCTGTAAGTCACGGCCGCCCACTGCTCCACACATTAGCCGTGGTACAGTCAGCCAGCCAACCTGTTCCGGCTGCAGCTGAGCCTCACTGTTCGACAGATAAAACATGGTTGACTTGATCTACAAGTGAACCTGACATTTTGCTGTCCTTACATCACAACACAACTACCCAAACTGATATGACAGGTGCCCTGATAAGCAGAACAGGACCCCCTGATTTGCTTTGTGCTCACTGTACAGTAATGGCTGCATGGTTTCCTGAAGAAGCCCAGCATGCAGTGACTTTATCACATCACAAACACAAAGGAGGCGATCATTTGTCTTTTCACTTTATAGTTTGTCGCTTTTTTTTAGATTTAAATCCGATGTTATCAAGCTTGATAACATCGGATTTAGCACATAAACGATGGCTAAAGTGTACTGTGGCTGTCGTAGGAATTATTAGACTGCTGATGTAAGTCTCTTTGAGCTCCCACAGTTGTACCAATCTTAGCGTGGTTAGCAGAAATCCAATAATTCATTGAAGTATGACTCACTAATATCTCAAAGATAACCAAGATGTTCGGATAATGCTGGCAGTGATAATATGATTTGGCTTGTACTATAAATTTTGCAGTAAATTACATTTTTTTAGAGTTATTCAAACATCCAATAATTAACGTGATAATTTTTTCCTGATGTAAAAGTCATAAAACTGCAAGTTATGATGGTTTGGCAAATGTCCTTTCTGAAATATGTCTTAGTCTACTTTATTACTAATAAAACAACCTTTCCCTTGGAAGGGTTTGAACTCATGCTGCACACTAGATGTTATAATGCTAGTTATTCATAGTCATTTATGATTTAAGAAACTAAAGCTTTGGCATTTTGTAGCCTAGTATATGTATAATATGCAATCCTATTCGTTAAAATAGAATATTGTCAAAAAGTTTATTTTTTAATAACTCAATTCACAGGAAACACATTATACAGATTAGTCACATATGTAAGGATGTTGTCACACCTTTATTTCTGTTAATGTGATGTTTTCCTGCTTACAGCCATTGAAAACATGACACTTACGATTAGGATGTTACATCAGACAAAGAAAAAAAATTATACAGAAAATGTGGGCTTAATGAAGAGTATATTTAAGATCTGCTTCAAGGTTGTTGCATTACAAAAACTGCTCTTACTCTGAAAAATGACCCTCATCAGAACACATATTCTCATTTACTGAATATAGATGTATTTATGCTCTATCCTCTAATAAAATGTTCAAGGTATAGAATACGCAGAATAACACGATGTAATTACTCTTAGCAGAAAAGTTACAACTGTGCAAAATGTTGCAAAAAATCATGCATAATAAAAATGTTGCTTTAATAAGAAAGGTAGGTGTGTCTGTGGTTCCCACATCATTACTGACCTGAAATATTCCCAATCTGCCAAATTTTTGCCTCTTGCAGCTGAAGGAAAAAAGCGTAGTGCCCTATTTTAAGCCTGCTGGGCATTAGCGTGTAGCAGCAGGTGGGGGAGGGGCAATGTGGTTCTGCTCAAGGCTTCAAAAAAACTGGTAAAAACTCCAATCACTTTAAAAAGTACAAGTGTTGTTTTCTATGAATGCACTAGTGGACTCAGACAGAGACTGGATCTTTCCGTCTCGATGGTTTTCAGTCCATCAGGGTTAAGTAAGAGCTCAAGTTCAGGGATTTACTGTCTAAACTAAGCTTCTTGAAGCTTCTTGAAGTTTAAACCACTCAACAACAGCTCGATATAAACATGAGCGCTCAAGAACAAGAGATCTGTTTGGGCTGGCATTAGACTCACATATTTATTGCAGGAGTTTTATGAATTCAGACAACTGTTTTGTGGAAGATTTGGTTGAGATACTTCTTTAACTGTGATCTGCTGAGCTTTAACGCAGCCAACGAGTAAGCAAAGCTCCATCTCAGTCTTTACAGAATGCCTTTAAGGCCACAATAGCGAAGCCGAGAAGTCCCTGGCTTCACGCATATCGCCTTGTTTTACAACCACGCAATATGTCTTCCCAAATGAACGATCATCCACCACTTCAGTACACAACAGACCCTCCAGTGCAGCAAAGGTGCAAGAGGAGGGAATAAGAGGGAAGGAGCTAAAAGAAAGGAAAAGAGAAACAAAGTTGAGTGGTGCCAGCTGCTTTGCCATCTGTCACTGTCATGGCTGTAATTTGGGATACTATGTTGAAACAAGTTTCTTGAGAAGAGCTGGACATAATTCTCCTTGTTTTCATTTGCAAGTCCCTGATGGCCGCCTGGTGTGTGCCAGTGCAAAAGTGAACTCTGTAAAAAAATGTTTAAAGGAAGACGAGGACAGCAGACCTTGAAAAAACAACCTTCTATTTTAGCTGTTTGTGGGAAACGGATCGCAGTAAGGCACTAAATGTTTTTTTTCTTTACATCCAGCCGGTCTCTGCAGGTCACTATTAGAAATTAAAGAGGTTTACTCGACCCTCTCCTTCTGGTCACACTGGCCAAGAGGAAAGTGGAAAATAGCAGAGGCTTAGCTCCCTCTTCCAAAAAGGATGGGCACCCTACAGGGATGCAAACCCCTGCTGGTAGACCTTGATAAGTCCTCCCTGTCCCCTAACCTTGCCTTAACGCCTTTGATTTTCCCAGCCTTGTTGGCTCGGGGTCAACCAAAGACAAAGCCCCCGTCCAAATGACTCTAGACGGATGAACAACCAAGCAGAAGAAATCCAGTCTTTTGGAAAAAAAAAAAAAAGAGGAGGTTCGTGACGGAGATAAGAAATCTGATCGTTGCTAAAGCCAGATGAAGGTCTGGAGAGTGTCCGCTCCCTCTCCTTGGTGGTCCAACAGCGCCTCATTAGATGGATTTGTGCAAGGCTGTCGAAGAAGGAATATTATACCGCGGGTTTGTCTGCAGACTAATTGGGTAACAAAGACTGTTTCCAGCTCGAGAAACCCATCTTTTAACGGCGCGTGTGCTGAGCCTCTGATAAGAAAGTTCAAGTCTAATTCATTCGGCGAGGGCCAAGTTCACCATCTTTATCTTATTTACTTAACTCGGTGTAAATATTGCTAGGTTGTTTTTATGCAGCGGATTTAATAAGACCCCATTTCTCTGAAGTGCACGCAGGGATCAAACTATAGAAGGTGGCTAGGTGGTGCAGATATCAAACGGCTACTCGCCGGTTCTGTCCGTTGTTAGAACGCAGTTCCAACTTTTCACGTTTCCTCTCTATTGTCTTAATCTCCAGTCACGTTTCAATCTGTTGCACTTTAAACCGCAGTTAACTCGGTGCCATTTTGAACTCTGTGACATTGAAATGTATAAACTGGGGGTGAGTCTTCCGTAATATAAAAATCACACACACGAGATGCCTTTCTAAAGCATCCTGAAATTTCTCACTCTGCAAGTGAAGAGCAGGGAGTTCAAAAGAATATTAAAATCCAATACCTAAAGGGGGGCACCAAGGTTTATCTTAAGTCGGAGGCTTTATTCAAGCATCATGCCTTCTACTTTATTGTTTGTCTTTATTTACTGCCTCTGACTGATCCTAGTCTTCCATGCGTGGTTATGAGAGCAGGGATTTGTTGTGACCCCATTGACTGATTGGCTCCTGAGTTTCCATTTCTTCCTCTTTGAAGAAATCCCAAAGCCTGCGTGTTTATTCCAAGCAGAGGGAAAGAAAAAAAAAAAGGAAAAAAAGGGGACGATCTGTCCAGAGAATACACCACCTGCCACCTTGACCCCCAGGGGCCATGGTAATATCCATGCAGGTGAACATTACCAACTTGGGGTTCTCTATTATGTTCTCCACACGCGGCTTCCTGCCGCTCGGGAGTCAGACTTGACTCGTGTGCCGAAGATCAAACAAGTTCTTCCCAAAAGGAATTGAAATGGGAAATTTGGAGTAATTCAAATAGTGAGTAGTGAAGCGACAGGGCTGTGTTTGGTCCCCCTGACCGAAGCCAAACACACTCTACCTGTGTGCGTGTGCGTGTGTGTGTGTGTGTGTGCTCTACCTCCGAGACACGATTAAGTCCTGGAGCACATGCATTACAAATATGGCTTTCACTTGTTTACGACTTCAAATAGTCGTCAGGACATAGGCGCTTTTAGATAGTTACAGCAATACACACGCCTTTAGTTGTAGAGTTTGCTTTCACAAAGGAAGGTGGGTATATTGAAACTGGATGCCTTAGGAAGGTGGAAATGAAATACAGTGAACATAAAAAGTTTGCACACCTCTGCTTTAGGCCAGGTTTGTGTGGCAGAAAAAAGGAGGGTGGAACAATAGGTTTCCACCGTTTAGTCTGACATATGTTCTGTACAAGTCAATGGAAAAACAAATCTGTTTGGAGGTAAATATTAAATAAGACTGTGAAACTTTATTAAGCAACTTTTTTTATTCCATTTCAGGATTCAGTCTTTGGAAGCATCTGGATCTGGTCTCATTTCTTTGCTCTGCCTTGCTAAAATTCTCCAAATCTATCAGATTGTGACACCACTTCCTGCCCTTATACCTCTTCAGGTGTGTTTATGTCCGATTTAGTCCAAGAATCTGGCAGTTTCTCCAAAACTGTACATTCATTTTGACAGATGCTTAGACGTGCTAATTATACTGGGTCCACTGGCAAATTATTTCACTTATAAATATTAAAGTAATTATTCATTTAAGACAAACTCCTATTTATTCCTGAAAAGTTATTTGTAAGTTAGGTTTGTATTATTTCATAAATACTAACATATCTGCACTAAAAACTGGACCAAAAGCACTTTGTAAAATTTTGTGTTTTTGCAGTGCGTCCTCCCAGATCAGCTTCCACCTAGGTTTGTTATCAGTTATGGAGAAACCTTTTGCTGCTATCTTCTCATATTTTCACCAATTATTGACCAATCTCTTCACTTCCAGCATGGATATTTTTCCAAGCCTCTCTCCTGACTGGTACGTTTGTACAATGAGATAACGTTTATCCTTTACTAATTTCTCTGCGAATACTGGCTCTAGCTAAAGTGTGTGAAAGAGCAAATGAGGAACAAAGTCCTTCTAGGACAGCTGGACTTTATTTCAGATTAAACAAACTTCTCTGTAATTGATGGTTGCTGTGTTCCTAAGAAGAATGTGCTGCAGCATCGTGTTGCACACATATGCAACCAGGTTATTACATCTTTTTTTTTTTTTGTCTTTTTTTTGTCTAATTTATCTTCTATTCATTTTTCAAACCTTTCATTCGTAGAGTTTTTATGCTCTCTGTATGGTTATTTCTATAGATCAATGTAATAGGAAATGAAGGAGAGTGAAGAAAGAAGGGGTTTCATTACCTTTTAAATAAACTTTTAGGATTTAACGTTACTTCTCTAGTTCAGTTGGTGCCTGATTCAAGACAACATAATGTTGGGTTGTGCTATTTACAATTAAGCACCGCTTCTTAATCAACAACCCAAACAACCTGTCATCAGTCCGCTTCATTACGCTACAAGAAAAAAAAAAAAAAACCCGGCCCAACATACAGAAAACGCACCACGCCACCCGTAGTCGACACAAATACAAGCACTGTGTGCATTTCAATGGAGCGAAATAAGCAATAGCGAATGCAGCACATGAACTTTGATGCTTACAGTCCAGTCAGCAGGATAAAAGGTGATTTAAATGAGAAAATATTTACCGCTCATAGCGGCACCATGATAGCAGCAGCCAAATAAAGGCACATGTGATGGGTGTCCCTTTAAAGATTCCGGGAACAGCGGTGACTCTCTCTCAGTTTAATCGATTTTAAAATGAAAAGTCAATTTAACAAAGTTGAAAAGGGAAAGATGGGGCTGAGGGAAGAAAGAAAGAGAGAGAGAGATGGAGGAAGAGGGTAAGAAAGGGGGTGGGGGGAAAAAAACACATTCTCTTGCACTCAAGCAGTAAACTAACTGCCGCACAGAGCAGGCAGAAATTTCAGCTGAATTATCTCCCACCTCACATTTGCTCTTAGGCAAGCAGTTTAAAAAGCCAAGCGATTGAGCCAGTGATCCAATTTGAAATGCAGAAATGATTAGAGCAGCTTGCCTCATTTCATATCGAAAATTCTCTGATTTATGACAGGGCACCAGCCAAGATCTATCTCTGAAGGGAATTAGTGTGTGATTCCTGCATATTTCTGTTATTTAGTCTCCCCAATAGCAGATGCTGTAGCCTTAGAGAGAGGAAGAGAGGTAGCGAGGGAGGTGTGGGGGGAGAAAAACGAAGGCGGAGCGTAGCTATCTTTTCATTTCGGCAGATGTAACCACTGTCGTTTAAAAAAAAAGAAAGAAAAGAGGAGGAAGTGACTCAAAGGAAGACTTGAGAAAAACGGAGGCAGGCATTTCGCCTCTGTAGTTAGGATGTTGTTATTTCAGAAACCTAGTTAGGATTTACTCACAACTTGGATTGTGGGAGAGCAAAGACTACGGGGTACGGGGTTAGCCTAGCTTTTTCTTTTTTTATTCAAGAAAAAAAAAGACCTTTGCAATTCATCCATCCTTGAGGCTAAAGAAAATATTAATACGCAGAGCGATAACAAGGGCTAGAGGAAAATCTCCCTTAATGAAATTTCCAGTTGACCACATGCAATTTGTTTCATCGCACTGAACAACTAATTGCAACGGACGTTATCAAGGTGTGAGTGTGCTGTCTGCTGTAAACTGACTGGTAGAACAGGTACAAATCCTTTATCCTCTCTCCCATGTTAGAAACAGAAAACATAGAAACTAGACATTCCTCATACATCACTGTGTGTGTGTAGGGGTGGTTGTGTGTGTTCTCGTTCGTCTCTAAAACAGGACTTGAGTATCGCAACATGGCAACAATAACATTGTTAATCGTTTTTATAGTGAAATCACAGGCATGACTTTATAATTTTTTATTTTTTGCTAAATATTGCCGTCTTTTGACATCTTTTACAGCAGTTCATATTAATTAAGCGCACTGTCATACCTAAAGTGTTATTCATGTAACAGGTAATATACAGCACGGACATTTTTTGTCAAGATTACCGTGTGCAGCTTCATCTCAGGTTATCAGTTTAACTTCAGCAGAATGTTATGCAGAATATTATTAGTTTCAGTAAGAAATAGTTTTCATCATTTCATAACAGATGTTGGCAGACATTTACACACACATATTGTCTGAAGTGTTCATTTTTCTGAGCAGAGAGGCTCAGAAAAATTATTGTAAACACTTCAAGTTAGCCTTGAAACATGTCATTTTAGGTTTAGAGTGGATTTTATTTGCATAAAGCTCTTATTGTGAAGGTCTGAAGGAAGGTGGGTGTCTCAATGCAAATCAGTGTTTCTTTGCTTCTTGATTTAAGAAGTTCTCAGATCAAATTACACTTTTTCAAATAAACAACGGGTGCTAAATCTTTCAACTATGTCTGAGGATCTTGTCATTCCTACTCTTCTGCAAAAGCAGCACATGTTGAAATGGATGCCGGTTTTACTGAAGTTTTGTCTACACACATTATGACCAACTCTCAATTCACTTTGGTGTTGATGTCGTTTAGCAACTTGTGGGGACTTAACCCTCCTGCCATCCTAACATTCTGTTTACTCCCCTTGTCCTACGGGTCAAAAATGACCCGCCCTAACAAAAGCCCCAAAATAAAGCAAATTAATTGAATTTTAAATCCAAAATCTATTTTGCATGATGAAACAATCTGTTATTTATCAATTCAACTCAATTTAATTCATT
This sequence comes from Girardinus metallicus, assembly GCA_903067095.1. Taxonomy (NCBI): domain Eukaryota; kingdom Metazoa; phylum Chordata; class Actinopteri; order Cyprinodontiformes; family Poeciliidae; genus Girardinus; species Girardinus metallicus. The sequence goes on from CAEGAE010074102.1 coordinate 66,813, forward strand.
TTCATGTATTTCTGTTATACAATACAAAAAGACGATCAACAGTATTACACGTTTTTTTTTTTTACCACAAACCAAGTGTTGTAGCAGTTTTCTTTTACATATAAATTACATTTATATTGTAATTATATAAATGTTAAGTAATTACTTCTGAATTAATTATATTGGAAGAGAACAAAAAGTCAACAATTTGGAACTTTTTTGTCAACGGTTCATTCTTTATATTTTTTTAGGAATTGAATTGTAAAAATACCTCTCATAACACAACAAAACAAAATGTAGCTCGATTTTGTGAACAATTTAACATCAGCTCTTATGTTGTGTCTCATAATTATATGAGATTTTCAACACGAGATGAAGAACATCTGCTCAACATAAGGTGTTGAATATCAGATGAACATCTTCACGAGATGATGTATGCTGAGCCTCCTCAACACAAGATGAACATCTTCTGTTCAACATAAGATGTTGAACTTATAAGATGTTCTAATATTGAGCATCTTCAACATAAGCTGAAGAACATCCTATCCTTTCCACCCCACGTTGAACATAAGACGAAGAAAATCCCACATTGAACACAAAATGTTCAACACAAGATGTTCAAGAAAATCTTCATAGCATGAAGATGTTCTTCACCAGATGAAGACGCTCCTAAGTTGAACATCTTCAGCACAACAATTTGTTTAACATAAGGTGTTCGACTTCTTATGCTGAAGATCTCGTGTATGACAGTATGTGCAAACATACAACGTAGCACCTGTTGGGCAGTAAAACGTCTATCATGGCTTCAGCAAACAACCAACTAGCGGTACTCAGATTCAGCATACCTACATATCCTCTATACCTATTTTGTTTTTATTATGTCAGATTGTTTTCTGTTGTGTTTGGGAACTTGATGTGATGTGAGGGTTTAGCTGCAGATTGAGAGTGCAGGTACAGGTCTAATGCAAGTTAAATTTGTACATCCATCCAGTTTTGATATGTGTGTGGGGTGTGTGTGTGTGTGTATGTATTGGAGAGAGTTTGTGTGCGGCCTTTGAACTCTTTTTCTGGTGTTTAAATGCTTTTATAATTCGCGGGTCAGAAATGACCCATATGACAATCCTTGTACCATAGTGATGTACAGCCCACATGGAAATATAACCAAAGACAAAGTATCACTTTTTCTAATGACGGGGTCAATTTAGGAAAAGTCATAAAATTTCAAGTTGGAAAAAGATTGTTTAGGGTATTTTTTCTACAGGTAAACATGGTAATGGGTCACTTTTGACCCGCAAGACAACACAAGGATTACTTACTTACTGACGACATGTCAACACTCCTGTCAGTCCGGGTGAGTAGTGGAAAACAAGTTAAACTGACAAAGTAAATCATTCTGAAGACTGTAGATACCCAGCTAGCTTACTTAGTATTAGCTGCTAGGCCTCTTATGGGTGAGTTCCCATGTCACAGGGAAAACAAATTATCTTCAAAAAGCCTTACTTGTGCAATTACAAAGTCATGTTTATGTTTAAAAGCAAGACATAAGGCTCCCACACTCGAAAACAGTGCCATGATTTCAAGTGTTTTTAGTATTAGCGGTAGCATTTAGTTAGCCTCATGTAGATGGGGCTTAGTTAAATACCGACGCTAGTGTTGCTCTGATCAGGCTCTCCTTGACTGATCAGCTCTGACCTGTTAGGTCCATTTCTATGTCTTTTTTATTTTTTTTTATTTTACTGTAACACGTGAAATAGACAATTTACTGCATGATCTTGAATTGAGGCACTAGCTTTAAATCCAAATGGTCTTTCTTTGTACATTTCTGTCATGATACATGTCCTAAATTTAATTCGTAATGGTCTTGAAAAGCTTTAAATGAGAGTTGGTGAAACCTGCAGATATCCTGAGTTATTAGGTCAACATTATGAAGGAAAAATATCTAAATAAATAATATGAGTCTGATCAATAGTATAGAGCCACAATATACAGAATGTGTCCTTATGGATGATGCTATAATCTCAATTTTTCCCAAAATAAATAACACATTTTAGTGCTTCGCTGTCAAATTTAATCATATTGCTCTCCTCTTTACGAGTCTTAGAATTTCCTACGTCAACACAGGACACATTTCACGACATGTTTAAATTTATTTAAGCCGGTCTTGTTTTTTATTAGAACAGTGCTGCGTTCCCACCAGGTGGGAGCCATAAGAATTCAGGGAATGTCTTGATATATTCAGACTGAGTGGTTTTGATCTCTCAGTTGTCTAAATCCTGCAGCTGTGGGATCAAGACGGATACAGTGCCAGGCGGTGACCTTGTTGGAGGGAGCGAAAAGGGAGTCGGGGGAGAGGGCTTGTGATGAGGAAAATAATCATTCCCAACTGAGGTCCGTATCGATTTCACCTGCCCTGACCGTGAAGCGGTTTAAGAGTAGCCGGTGGTGGTGAAATGGTCAGCCGTGATATCATTAGCTCGTTGTTTACACAGGGAAACCGGGAGCGAGGTGGAGAAGGCTGAGTGTCACAAGCCACTTTCTTTTTCACCTCCTTCAGCTGATCAGAGGATCATGGTATCAAGGAGGGATTAGTAGCGACTTGGGATTTGTGTGATTGGTTAATTTATTGCAGTGATGGCAGGTCTTTCATCTATGGCAACATTTAATCAGCACAGCCACAGAGGCTATTACAGGTTAGCTCCTTTCTGGAGTCAGACTGGATGTGCCATCAACTCTATCACAATTCCCCCTGAAATTTCCAAATTATCTGGAACAGGCTTTAGCTCCACAGTAATAAAAATTAGAACAGATTCCTGATAGAAGCTTTTTGCTCACACAGGGCCAATTATAAATAGCACAGTCCTGGCTTGGAAGAAGGAAAAGAGGAAGAAAAAAAGAAAGAAAGAGGAAAAAATCCAGGTCTGAGAGATGTGTGCGGAAACTTATCGTTCAGCCCCGGCTCCGCTCTGATCCAAATCCGTGTGGCTGAAAATTTATATTAGATGTTATCACAGAGGCACCTAAGTCTTGAAAAATCAATGAAGGTTATCTTTTATGTTGCAGCAACTTGTGGAAATATTGATTTTCATTTTACAGCGAATTTGGAGCATCAGTTTGTAATCACTTCCTAGCTGACTACACTGTTTGGGTCACTGTATCTCTTACACAGGGGGTTAGGAGGTGGACGGTAACGGAGCTCAGTGGGGAGAAAAAAATACAAGAAGAGTATTGAAACCACTGGAGTGAAGGTGGATAAACCAGAACAGAGTGCACAGAGAGGGAAGCTTAGAGGCGCCCGCAGCGATAACTGTTAGTTTGTTAAATTGATACTGATTGATAAGTGCAGCATTTACTCTAGTATGGATTAATTGTACTAAGAATAAAAATGATAGAATAAGGGCAAAAAAAGAAACATTTGGCACTCTTTCACTGTGATACAAATGTTAAATTTGTAACTGTTTTGTTTCGGTCACTTACCAGTATTACAATATTCATTGAATTTAAAAGTTATCATTTCAAGACCACTTATATTTTGTTATGTTCCGAGGGTTTAAAGTACTTTGTTAAATTGACTTTTCATTAAAGTACGAACCGGGCCAGAAGTACAAGCTGCTGCGATCAGCATCTGTGGGCGGGTTTTTAAAGGACAACAACCAATCAAAATGTTGTAAGCTCAATGTTTAAACCTACAGTTAATTTTGCTTTTGATTTTATCCAATCTGTTGTAGATTACTGTTGTATATTCGCCCAGTAAGGTGGTGCCATCTAGTGGTCAGAGGTATGCCTGGTTAGGCCAAATTTAGCTAAAGTGTCGTTTAAGCACCTACGTTTATATCTACTGTGTGTAATGTACTCAAATTAACAATCGGTAGTTAATGTGGGATTGTTTGACAACAAAGCCACATTATGTTTTATTCATGTAACTTCAAACAAATGGTTAGATGGATGGACCACTGACCTAACCTGTTAAGAAGCTTGTTATACTCGTGCTACTTTAGAAAGAGCAAAATAAGAACTTGTAAATGACAAAATGAGTGCTATAGTCTGTATTAAAATTAAAACGTTAGTATAATGCAAATTTGACGTTTTTCAGTTTTATATCATGTTATGACGTCATTCTGTCATCAAAAATGTACCCAGAATTTTGCTTTGGTTCATTTACGCATGTTTGAGAAATCCTCAATCTCCCGTGGCAACCAGTCAGGGATGCCTAAATGCTTGCTCATACAGTGTGGCGTCTATTTACCCAAAGTTCTGCATTGGAACTACAGTTCCCATCCAAGTTCCTGCCTCAACCCTCACAGCTCCTCCAGACTAGTGGCAGCAGCAATTAGCAAACACCTGGTGGAACTGAGCATCTGCTGAGCTCCAAAGAACGATTGTAAACAGAATCATGGACAAGCATTGCTTTGATTCGTGTTGGAAATAGTAGGATGCTCTTAAATAAACGGTGAAACAATTTCAAGGCGTCAAATAAGCCATGTTGAAAAGTCAGATTTCTTTTAAGCTATTTTTGATATATAAAACATTTTCATAACAACTCAAGGTATCATAGTTACTTGATTGTCCGATAAAATGGTACTATATGGCTGGAAAATCGATTTATAATACCTCCAGTTTAATAATTAAATATAGATAACATTATCATTAATGTAATATTAATGTTGGGTTGTTTTTAGCGGCTTCTGAACATACAAATTACTTATATGTTTGCATGTTTTTGAACTTAAGTTGTTCAGTTAGTCAGCAGATGTTAGTATATTCCCCCGGTCCCCCCGCCCCCCCCCCCCCCCCCCCCCACCCCCCGCACCCCCCACCCCCCACCCCACACAACAACCTCCTCTTGCCTCTTGACTGCCCTACGCCACT